>CBVK0102167502.1:0-11509 GCA_900067695.1 Picea abies
CAGGTCTACTATACAATTATCAACACTAGGTCCTACTGCTTGTTTTTCCCCTAAAGCCATCTCGACTTTTTTAAAGTCATCGTGCTCGTAGGCTGCCAACCCACTCTTTTCTAATGCAGATGGTGAAATGAAACTATCTGTCGCATTAGAATCAAACAAAATCTTAACATTGATATGATTTAGCGTACCCGATGACTCCACCACCATGGATTGATGTTCGGCTTGGCGATTATTAACCGCTACGTAAATCTAGTGGCTACTACTTGTTCTCCCCATCGATGCCTTTCCTCCTCTATGCACAAACCCTGATTGTAACTTTGGGCAGTCGCGCTGGCAATGGGGTCCTCCGCACCCCCAACAGGTAACATGAGATTGAACCTGTGCATTGTTATGTGACTGCCTCTTAAATGAGTTCCTTCCCCTGGAACCCCTGCCCCTACTAGCTATTCCCTGAGATGGTCGTGGACCTGTCTGCACCATTGGCGATGAACAAGATGTTGCACTCGCTGCCATTGAAATATCTGTAGCTACTGTCCTTGGCGCGACTCTGTTACCATATGGCGGTGGCCTTGAGCCCCCTCCCCTAGGAAATGTCCTCGGGGCCTTCCCTACAAATCCAGGATGATGCAGAAATGTCAGTCTTGTACCCTCGGTTAAGTTCATGTGTTCTTCTGCATAACGTGCATTTTCCACAGCCTCCGCTACTGAAGATGGCTTCCACATCCACACCATAGCTCTTATCTTAGGGTTCAATCCATAGACTAAACGCTCTGCCTGTCGTTGGTCATTGTCCATATACGAAACATATTTGACCAGTTCCATAAACCTGGTCTCATATTCTTCTATAGTTTTGTTTCCCTATACTAAGGCATGAAATGCCCCTACCTGTTGTTCCTCATAGTATGCTGGTAGATATTTCCTTCGGAACCTCTCCTTGAAAAGTTCCCAAGATACTGTGTCTGGGGTAAGGTGCATTTGTCTTTCCAGGTTGCCCCACCAGTTCAAGGCATTGTCTCTTAACTGAAAAATGGTGATCTTCGCCTTTGAGTTGGATGCATAGTCCCTTAATGCAAAACACCTCGTCATGCCTTCCAACCATGCTTCCGCGTGTTCACTGGCACGACCCCCAAAAAATTTTGAAAGTTTGATCTTCTTCAATTCTCGCGTGATGTCTTCAGGTGGAGGTCCTCCCCATGAATCCCTTGACGCTTTTGGATTACCCGTTCCAGACGGTGGCGGTTCCACTTCAGTCCCTATCGGTTGTCGCCCCTTTAAAGTCTCGTTAATGGCTTCCAATGAGCGTAGTATGAGGGCTAGTTTGGGCAATGGTGGTGGTGGCGCCGACGGTGTTGGTGGTGCTTGTGACGATGCTCCCCTGCCTTGATTCCCTCGAGTCCTGACCATCTTGTATGCTTTGACCTGCATCAACCAAAGTTGTCAGGGTGAGTTCCAGGATGTTTCAAATTAGTGCTACTCAAACTAGAAACAGGGTTGGGTGTAAGTTTTCTTTACTTGTCTGTAAACAGACATTACTCCTTTAGGGGATTGGCTAGGTTAGGGTTAGGATTAAGCGTCTAAGCTTGATTTCTTCGCCCCTATGAAAAAAATTATTGGTTCCCTTTCCCTGTAGCTACGCTAGCCTTGCACTATACTCCCCACTTCCTATGCTTACTCTCCTAGTGCATATGTCGCCTCCTTCCCGCTTGTCCTAGTCTAAGCCCTTTTAACTTTCCATTTAGAACTTGATTAAAGTGACTTCCGACCTTATGTTTATTAATTTACACCAAAAGGCGTACACCTATTGACAATGGGCACAATTAATGATCTTTTAATCTTACTTAACCTTAAACCCTTATCTGATGGCTACGCATTGAAGATGCTGGCATATTCTTAGTCGTCCTCCAAAATCAATGGGTTCGATTTATTGTTCATAACTTTCTTGCATTTATCAAGGCATCCGTTAACATGTTTACTTTTTAACATTTACCTAATCACATTAAAAAAATGTGTTGTAAGGATATATAACTACCACGTTTAACTGATTAAATAGGATTAAACCGTGGCATCTAAATAATTGTCCACAACTGTCAGCCCACTCTTCGGCGTTCACAATGCTATGTACCTTTCGGCATTAACCAACCGCCAGCCACTTTGCGGCTGTGCTAGTTTATAAAAAAAAACTAATAATCTAGACTAAACTTAATCCTAAGCTTCAAGCGCCTTAATCAACACACATACATTTTTTTTCCAAGGCACATACATGGTGCGTTGGTGTTTGGTTATTCCCTAAGGCTTAGGTAGTGGGTGGTCTTGGGTTCAAAACCCGTCTGCTACGGAAAAATTTTAATCTAACCCAAATTTAATCTAATCCCTAACATCATTAATTAACTTTAATGTAGATTAACCTTACACTAAATAAAACAATTAATTTAAAATTATTATTACACTAATTTAACCTAAATTAACTTTAATTTAATTTAAACTAAATTGACCTTAATTATATATATATATTATATACTAAATTATTTTTACACTTAAAATAAAAATAAAAATAAAATAAACGAACACACATAAAAAAAATAAAAATTTTAGTAAACAAAAACATAAAAAAAAATCAAAATAATTTTTAAAAAAGAGTGTGGGAACGCATGGATTCCACGTGCCCGCCTTGCTTCCTCTAGCTCCCTCGTATCTAACCCTAAAACCCTACACTTTCCAACTATCTTTCTCAACCCTAACTCCACGCGCCCAACCCTTCCTTAATCCTATCATTCGACTGCCTCTCCATTATGCTCTCTTCCTCAGCATGCTCGCTCTGCATCTCTTCTTCATCATACCAGCGTTGTTTAACCCATTTATCTCTGAGTTTCAGTGGGTGCATTCTCACCCTAGCTCAGTTATACTCCAGTGCACTGTTCTGGTTGCAGTCACCATATGGGAAGATCGATGTGTTGAGGAGCAGTGCTGGTACTCGTTTGTGGGAGGACCGAACTTAGCTGCCCGGGAGAAAAGAGCTACCAGGGAGGTGTGTTCCAGCCAGTGTTTGGAGGGAGAAGCTGAGACCCATTGGAATCAGCTTAGTCCATACTTTGCAGGTGATTGGTGTTATCCTCTACTTTCATTTCTTTTAGTACCATTCTCGCCCAATGGCTCTGGGACTCCTGTTTCTATGAGATAACAATTTTGTTTTATGTAAGTGGTCAGTGTGGACCTCACCGTGAGAATGTGGGTTCCTAAGATGCACAAAGTTATGATTCTAGGTCTGAACTTCACCAACTCGAATTCAAAAGTTTTTTTTTTAAATTCCAGTGTACAAAATCCAACCTCGGGAAACCTTGTATATTACTCGGTAATTATGTGTATCATTCTCATCAATTTTTGGATTTCTCTTTTATCCTGTGTCTCCACAATGTTTTCTTTATGCCGAGATTTTTATAAGAGTTAGAATGCAAATTGATTGATGAAAGGCCATTTTGCACTTGTCGATTAATTTAGGCTTTAGGATGAAATAAATTAGGAACAAATCCATAGATTTTGGTTTTTGGACTGTAATCTGTTAAGTCATTACTCATAATAAGCTTATATATATTGACCCGGGTCTTGCTATCTGTAAACTAGGACAACGTACTATAAGCAGATTACTGGCATTTAACTCTAGGTTATGTTGAGAGAAAAATCTTAATTGAAGTTATTGAGGATATATCAAGCAGTGTGAAGCAGCCCTCTATCGATAAACAGATTGTAAGTTACAACAATGATTATAATCATTTGCCTATGGTATATTAATCTCTGGTACCATTCTTCTTAGATTTAAAACTAAATTCTCCTTTTGGATGTCCTATACACGTGTTCATCTCTTTTTTTTTTTCTTCATTATTTTAAAAATATTCTGGATCTCAAATTACACTTTCAGAAAAGAGCAAATGTTTTTATGGTAATAGATTTAATATACCATTTCTGAAGTGCGGGATCTCTTCAAGCACAGTTCTCCCATCCATCATTTATCACAACTTAAATAAAATCTGATGAATATTTCATGCCGTGTGCATATTGAGATATTTCTTTATAAAATATGGCTTGGCCTTTGGACTTCCCTGATACCGACTCCATAAACCTACCCAATGCATTATGCCACCAAATGGCAAATAGACGGCATGAAAATAATCTGGAAATTTAGAATTTTTCAATAGGTATTTTCCAGAATTAATTTACAACCAAGGAAAAGGTTTTAAAATGTGAAAATTTAATGGTGTTTGAAGTGTAGATCAGTGCCAATATTGCTTGGCTATGTGGTCTAAAAAAAAAACAATGTTTTATAGTGCCAATTTCACTTATAGAGTCTAATACGTCATTCCATGTTCAATTCACGTGGACACATTTCTATATGTTTCTCTTTTGCTTGCAATTCAAGTTTCATGCTTATTTGTCTATTGTTATGGCTGGAAAGCAGTCGTGATTGAAGCCTATTTGTTAAGTGACAATTTCTTGCTAAATATCTATCCACCAACAACGTACTACATATGAGTATGAGATATCCACCATTGCTCAATGAAAGCACAAGAAATAATGATTCTGGACATCCAGCTGGAGAATGCAATATGATGGAGTCTGAATTGAAGATGCCAGTTGATAACCTGGCATCTAATAATCAACTATTGGGAGCAACTAAATCTGAAATTAGTTCAGAAAAGTTAACTGTTGAGAATGCACCTGTTGTTGAAAAACGTTAAGAAACTACAAATGTGGAAAACCCATGTGGAGTTGGATAGAGTCTAGAAAAAGCAAAGGTGGAGGATAAATTTGAAGTTGAAAAGAGTCTGTCAAATATAAATCTGACAAATTCAGCAGCTGCAGAACAACCTTATAATCAACTTCAACAGGATCTTTTCCTGGCACAACTAGGGCAACTCAAAGATCAGATCGGAGATGCCAATCAAAATACACAAAATGGATCTAAGGAGATTGAAGGGAAGCAACAAGGCAATCAGGAAATTGGTTTCATAGAATTCATGAGAAAGAGAAGCAGACATGAATCTAAGAATGCTGAACAAATGTCTGAAAGGAAGAAAACACACAGAAGGAAAAATACGCCTAAAAGGATGAAGAGCCGAGGCACATCTTGACACAACCAAGAATGTGCATTGTGGCACCCCGATGCTTGGTATGTGACAACTCTAGACTAATTCATATTTCCAAATCTTTAATGTTTATCTGAGTTTTTTTTTTTTTTTCCTTTGACTGGTTTTAGACTAAAAGCATATTTAGTCATCTTCCCGGTGGCTCTATGATTCCAATTTAGTTTCTTGATCTTCTGATTCCTTTATTTCATGCCTTCAATATGTAAAAAAAAAAAAAACCTAAAGTTGCTAATATTGAATAAAGTGTTTTTTTTTTTAATTATTAGTGTTTGAGGCATAAAGAATGAGGCATGCGCCAAGGCCCAATACTACAAGTGCAAAGTTGTAACTTTTCCTTTGATTTTCATGCTTAAATCTCGTAGCAATTGGATTCTTGTACATTTATATTTTTCTTGAATCTTACATTACTAGATCTAACACTGCCTGTTATATTACGGTATTACCATTGTCTTCATTAGAGTGACATTGCATAGAAGTAGCTTACAGGATAGTTGCTTTGAATAGTGAATCATATTAGCATCCTCTAGAATTCTTGAACTTGGCCCATAGGCCCAGATTTCAAACTAAGACGCTATGATACCAATTGTAATGGTCAAATAAATTAAACGTCCATTAATTCTACAACATAATAGTAAAATTCAATAATTTCTTTATATGAGCACATTCATATATAAATTTATCAACACATAATAAAATTTTATAGCAAAATAAAACAAATGCACAATTTAAATTACCTGGGTCTGATACTAAACCTCTGTTTGTTCGCTTGCCTTGTTGACAACTGTTGCAATGTGTAAACACTACCCAAAACCTAGTTCCACCCTGCCAACTAGGTAACTTCCTAGCTCCAGGATATCATATGGATATCCTAGCCCACGTGCCCAAAACCTCTAGCAAACCAGTGCCCCTGTACTAAACCTTCCCACTCCCGAACTCCACTCTCCTCTCTGCAAATCCAACTAGCCCCCAGAAATCTCCCGTCGAATGATAATCCTCGTAAACCTCCTTCCCCTCCATATTCCTCCTTCGCCAACTTATGCATTTACTTCCTTACCTACCCCTTGTTAATGCCCCTTATCCTTTCCTTTAATATTTTATCCTCTCATGATTAACATGTTATCCCTTTCCGCATACGTAACCTTTTAATTTAAATAATATAACTTATTAATCTATTAAATTTAATACTCATGTTATTAAATGTAATAGGTAGTTAATTAATTAATTAATTAATCAAAATTATAACCTTTAATTAATTAATAACTACTTAATTAATATCATTAGATCAATCTTTGTTTAATTAATACCTTGTTAAGACAATTAATCCCCTAAATAAATTTTACTTAATAAACCTTAAACATTTATTCAACTAGGGTTGTTACAGATATGTCCATGTGCATGTATGACATGGAAAAAGGTGCAAGCAATGAGCTTGCATGATGAACGTTTGGATTGTGTGTGTTTATGCTTGAGTGCATGAATTTAATGCCTTTTGAAGCTTCTTGATATGAATCTTGATAGTAATACTAGTTAACTATGAATGATATTAAATGTGAAAGTGATGCACATGTACGATGTAAGAGTATAGGTACACTAAAGGCGTGAGGTGACTGCCTAAATGAGTGATATGTAAGGAAAAAATTGCACTTGCCAAGATTAAGTGAATACCATGGATGCATGGTTGACTCCATTTTGAAGAGTCATGAAAGTTATATTTTAAATGATAGCTTAAGGGGAATGTGCTCCATTCCCTCAAGAAAGACTGGTGTAAATAGAAGAAAGAGTGGACGAGCAAGGATGCTATGTTGTCATAATAAGAGGCAATTGATTATGCCTTGAAGGTCACATGAGAATGATTTTGAACAATCATGAGTTGACTAATTTTAAAGTAGAGATGTATGTAGGCTTATGAAATATACCCATGGAAGCTACACATAGACTTGATTATGCATATGGTTAAGTACATCATGGATGTAAGTTAACAAAACCAGAATATGTATGGATACATAATTTGGGTGCATGACAAAGATGCATGTTTATATTTCTTATGGAATATTTGGTAAATAGCTATTTAAGCTAACTCAAGGTTGAGGCCATCATAGATAGTTATGGACATGCAATAAGGAAGTTGCATGCCGAGGGAGTTCCCTGTGGAAGAACTGTGTGAAAACTCTGTCAGGAAGAGAAAATCACAACCTTAATAACTGTTGAGAATTAAGAAGTGAGCTACACAATTATATATATATATATAAGAATCATGGATTACATTTTGAAAGAATCATGTAATAAATAGAAGACTAATGAATGAATAAATGAGTATGTTTGATTAAATAGTATTGGTTGAATCCATGTTAAGAAAAGGAAGTGAGGCCTTTAGAGATAACTCAACTGGGATGAAAAGTCCCAAGCGATGGAGAAATAATTGGAAGAAGGGGAGAGCCCTCAATTCTTTTCTTGTTGAGTATTATGTTTTCTCTGGGATGAGAGAGATGGTACGCAAATGAAAGTAAATGTTTTGGCACCATAGTGATGATGGTCGTATTGTTGTAGAAACAATCGAGAGTTGTTTGTGTTGCACTCATGAAAACATTAAGGATAATGTGATGAAGTGCATAAAGATGTGTTAGGACATGTCTGAAAATGTTTTATTGTATTAACGTTATGCACAAAATTTTTGAAAGACAGTTGTATGCCACGGATACCCAAGTAGAGTATGATTGAGGAAGAAAACATTGATTGAATCAGGATACTCAAGAACCTGACAGAGGAGATGAATGTGATTCGCTCATCGTAGGGAAGACCGATCACAGTCATCAAATCGACTTCAATATCCATTGGAGTTAACAGATCAAACACCAGTCATTCGATGGAATCGACGATCGGGGATCATTGCGAAGCGCGAAGGTGAAATTTACAAACGTGCTAGTTCATGGCCTGCAATCAACCAACGTCGTTGATCTTGTTGGGGCGGAGAATCAATGACCACGATTAAAAGAGTCGGGCAAGCACTTTTCAAATTGCGGAGATTGAACTCTCCGATAAAGAGCGAGCATGTTGGGATTCCACAATCACTGTGAACTGTTGATATGTGAACTATTGGTGGGCGAACCTACAAGGAACCCATGCGTTAATGTCGCGTAAAACTTGTATTGTGATTGGGTTATTTGGTTGAATTTATCACATCGAAGCTCTATATCAACCTAAATTCTTGGTCAGACACTTTTGTGTTGGCATTATTATTATCTGGAAATCGTGTGGTTAAAATCGATCAAGGGCTAATATCTGTTGAAGTTACTTCACACACACCTAAGATTTATTTTTCCTAAGTTTATTCCTTGTTTATTAGTCATAATTAGTCATTATCCAGTCTCCTATATTTTAGGGGAGAATATTCCACCTGGAGAATATTCTCTTTCAGTTGACACTTCAGTTTGACTAGTTCAGTTGAGTTTAGATGTTGCATTGTTTTTGTCACCATGCAACATTGGGTGATCCAGGTGGATATTGGTGGCCACCCACCTTTTCCAAATGGCTCAAAACAGTTTTCTGGCAATTTTGACAATTTACTATTTTTAGCAGGTTTTAACTTCTGGGGCCATTTTGAGGGCCCAAATGAAGGCTTTTCGAAATTGAGGTTCTCAATGATAATCAAAGACATGATTGAGCCACCAAAATGAATCTTCTCGACGATACCTTTCCAACGATCTATCACACACCTAAAACGAAGATCGTATGCAAAAGTTACAACCCCGGGAAGTTGATGTACTCACTTACCCAAACGAGGCCCACATGACGTTTGACGCTTCATCTCCTAGGGTTAGGTTTTTGGATGTCTAGGGTTTTTGGCATTCCTTCTCATTGTAAAAATGCCTTCAGAGCCTCATTGTAATCATCTTCTTGCGAATGCGAGTAGCCGTCACATCTCTTCTCAGAAATAAGCTGCCACCATTCTAGCAAGTCTTTCACTTTGTATTTTTACAGTGTCTGTACATTTCTTTCATTAATAGAAATCATGTATTACTGTATATATGTGTTTATGGTTGCATCTCTGATACATTTATGTTATATTATTGAATATCTGTGATATCTCTGTGCATTTATTTATTATATCTCCGATCTCATTTCGTGCCGATAATAATCTGGATCAGTGGTATCAGAGCAGGTTGCTCTTGATCATTTTTTCAGTGCATGTCCCCGACAAGGTCCGATTATAGAAAGTTGGGTCTCAAGATTGTCTCTCTTGAAGACAATCACTCTCACACACCCAAGAAACCCTCAATGGCGGAAGAAAAGAAAAATGACGGAGCAGACGATCCTATCAATCTGTTGCTTGAGCAAGCTCTCACGCGACAGAGGGATGAAATGATGGAGAATTTTTCTCACATCCTTCAATGCCCTTCGATAGCATCAGGCGCATCTTCATCAAGTGGCCACTTTGGAGGCACCTCGCCTTTCAAGGTACAAGTTAATTTTGATATTCCTATATTTACAGGACAGATAGATGCAGAAGCCCTAGAAAAATGGTTAACTCTGCTAGAAGGTTATTTCTCTATTCACAATTTTTCTGACAAAGAAAAGATCACCTTCCCAGTCCTTAAATCTCTCCCTCATGTCAAACATTGGTGGGAAACTTACTGGGAGAAAAGTTCCACAGAGGAGTCTGGAATATATGGGGCCAATCCCACTTGGGATTTTTTTGTGGATGCGGTAAAAGAACAGTATTACCCTGTTGGCAACTATGAGGACCAGTACATGAGATTGACCAAACTACGGAAAGAGAGGGGCCAAGCAGTTCCGGAGTCCACCAATACCTTCCATACCTTGCGCACCAATATGGGTATCAAAGACTCCGAGCGACATTTGGTTCTAAAATACAGTGGGGCTCTACACAGATACATCCATACTGAAATGGATTTTCTAGACATCTCATCACTCGGTGCTGCTTATCAATATGCTGTTAAAATTGAGCAGAAATTTAAGCACCAGAACAAACGGGAATTTGGGTTTGCAAATCCGCAACAACCAAAGTATGACAAAGACGGCCCTAACAAAAAGTCTCTTGAAAACCAGTCCAAGACACAGGAAAAGAAGGGTCACGGGAAGAAAAAGAAGGACAACGGAAAATGGTGTGATTTCCACAAAAGCCCCTGGCACAACACCGATGAATGTCACTCAAAAAATTCATTGGTGGCCGAGATCAAAGACAAAGAGCCGAACCCTGATTCAGAATATGATCTGAAAATACTGGTAAAGGACAGATCATTGATGCAGACCCCATTGCTATTGTTGCGACCACAACAATTCAACCAAAAGAACCAACAGATCCTAAAGAGGGGGAGCTCCTTTTTCATTCATATATGTAGGTGAAGGGGACCTCATTGCATTTTATTGTTGATAGCGGAAGCCAGAAAAACCTCATCTCAGTAGAGGTCTTCAAACAGTTGGGATTGTCGACAACACCACACCCGTAGCCATACAACATCAGGTGGCTTCAGCAAGGACGAGATCTCTGTGTCAGCCAACAGTGCCAATTGTCATACGGCATCCAACCCTTCAAGGATGAGGTATTATGTGATGTTTCCCCACTGGATATCTGTGATGTTCTCTTGGGCCAACCATATATGTGGAGACGCCATGTTGTTTATGAGTCTTGACCCCGTAGTGTCATTGTTACTTTGGGGGGTCATCTCTACAGAATACCAGAGGTAGTTCTAATTACTGTTCCACCTAAAAAGTGTCGCAAGGTAGTATCTCATACTGCAAAATTCAGCTTCTTCACAATCTGTTCAAAAGGAGAACGAAAGGACACTGCAACCACTACAGCCTTGCCCTAAACACCTTCTATCCAACAGAAGCAGGTCGACAAGGCTGCAGCAAAGTGAAAATATTCCTTCTGCACATTGTCCTCTCATGTATCTCGACTTGTTGAACAACCTCAACCTCAACAGGTTCGTGACAGATTTCCACAAAATGAGCAGTGCGACGTCTCTAGCAAGACAAGCAACTCACCAAGATGCAGATTCAACAAACGCTTTTCCCTCTCCCCCGGGAACTCAACGCAATGGATACCATTGCTTCCTAAGGATGGAGGATTGATCTAGGTGGATATCGGTGGCCACCCACCTTTTCCAAATGGCTCAAAACAGTTTTTTGACAATTTTGGCAATTTACTATTTTTAGCAAGTTTTAATTTATGGGGCCATTTTGAGGGCCTAGATGAAGGTTTTTCGATATCTAGGTTCTCAATGATATATGAAGCATGATTGAGCCCCCAAAATGAATCTCCTTGACAATACCTTTCCAATGAGCTATCACACGCCTAAAACGGAGATCATATGCAAAAGTTACAACCCTGGGAAGTTGATGTACTCACT
>CBVK0102167506.1:0-22955 GCA_900067695.1 Picea abies
GGATTTATCTTACATCAAGGGGTATGAGGGTGAAACTGATGATGTGTAAAGATGAAAGAAAAAACGAATGAAAAAAAAAAGCTGGAAACACAAGACTTTTATTAAATGCAAAATTGCAACAACTTTTCACAAAGAAAGATTTTATTTTATTTTATTTTATTTTAATTTTTCTAAGATTTTATACAACAAACTTAAAGGAATTTTGCTCGACTATGAGCTACTTATGATCTAACTGAACTGTAAAAACTTACGAAACAAAAGACTTTTCCCTAGCTAATGATGCATAAACACACCTTTCAACCAAAGAAGAAAATGAAATTTATTTATTTATTTATTTAAGTGCTAGTAAAGCAACAAAGGGAAAATACCGACAAGAACAAAACCAAGAAAAACAAATTCTGGCTTAAAGCGCAGATCACCAAGAATCAGATTAAAGAATCACACAATGGCAATAAAAAAAACAAAGACTCTCACGCTTGTCTAAAAACCATTAAAAAAAAAAATTTATTTTTATTTTCTGTCAACTATTAACTGAGAAAAAGAAGGCTAAGGGTAATATGACTCAACCTACTGACTGTTCAAACCTAGAATCAAAGACCTGGGAGGAATACTTCTCATCAAAGGAGGGGATGACTGCCCCACCCTAAACAAAAAGTAGCCTGTCCAAGCACACGAATTTCACTAAAACAGCGCGCGTGCAAACGCGTGCTGAACAGAGACAGAAAGCATGTAAACACGGGCTGACCTTGCAGAGGCCGTGTGTATATCTAAATCCTAAGAAAAAATATGAAAACAGGTAGTCCAGACCAGGAAGAGGCCTCTGGTATTGATAACTAGGGTCCCTTGAAGGCTTGGATGGTCTTTCTAACAGAAAAGACAAACAATGTAAAGAATAATCAGGCGAAAAAAGGTAATATGAGATAGGATTGTGAACCAGCAAGACTCAGACAGGATTCCAGAAAACCCCCTGAGAATGTGTAATTCTGACAGGGAAGAGGAGGACTACCTCTAAGGTTCTCTGAACTCCTACACGCTACTGCTATCTCTACAGCCAGCGTTCACACACGGGATGTCAGAGGATATGGTGCGGGTACACGCGTGCAGGCCTTCTGCAAGCCACATGTACCTCTATGTGTCCCAAAAATTACAGTCAAGAAAAAGTCAGGGAAAGATGGTATGGAAAACCAGACTCCCTGCTAGCTCAGACCTTACAGAAAAAAAAAAAAAAAAAAAAAAAAAACCTAATCTTTAAACTACCCAAAAACTTAAATAAATCCATGAACCCTAAAGAGTATTCTCCCCAGTATGGTCACCAATTCTATTGTTCGGAAACACACCCTACGGACTAGCAAACTAGGGTCAGACTTGCATGCATATTTTGACCGAATAGAAATTTGACCGAATAGAAACTACTTTTTTACCTACAACCCAAGATTTAAACCCCTTTTTCATAGTAAATGCATGGAAAAGGACCACCAACCTTATTACCGACGTTCGATGTAGATTCTTCATTGCTCTTCGATTACTTGCTTGCGCTGCTCCTTCCACAGATGTCCTGCACTCAAGACAAACAATAACTATGCATGCATGCTACTTCTATACTCAAGGGTTAGAAATCAAGCATAAATTAATCAAACCATAGACAATTCATGCATTGGGACGGGAAAAGTATTCTTTTTATTACTGAAAGTGAATCAACTTACAAAAAAGATGAGACCGGCCACCGCTCCTTGAACCTGATCTTGGGCTCCTCTTCTTTTGTCCTTCAACTGCTTTGCATTAAATATCCTTTGGCATGAGGAAAGGCTAAAGGGTTGGGACAATGGATTATGTAAATGGGAAGATTTTCTTCGCTATATTTTTTCCCCTTCCAAATGGTACCCCTACCCCTTCTTTTATAGGCTAGAAGGGGCTAGGGTTTTGGACGAACCCTCGACCATGCATGGCCGGGAGTTTCAGTTAACTGACCCATAGCTTTTTGTTCCGTAGACAACTTTCCTTTTTTCGTGCTTTGTTAGGTACATGCGAGCTATTGTGAGTCAGGCAGCATGCACATGTGTGCAGTAATGGGTTAGGGTGCGTGGGCCTTGACACAAAAGGATTTTCAAAGAGTTGTTCAACAGATTTTTTGGCAAAGAAGAGATATGAATTGGCCTGATTCCAGGTAAGCATGTGTGGTGAAATTTAGGGTTATAACAGGGGGGAACAAAAATCTACATCGACCTAATAGTAAAATCCCTTTTTATATTCACCTCTGCCACCTTTCAACCATGCTTATTTTTGCTGAGACACTGCTTTATTTATGCAATCTACGTTCGACCTTGCTATGTCTCCAGTTTAGGTGTCGATTTCTCCTCTTAAGTGACTGTTACACTCTAAAGCGACGTCATGGGAGGATCAACTGTGAGGTATGAATAGGAAAATCTGGATGCATTGCTACTACATCTAGATGTTTACAAAATATTTCTACAGGCTGGCTGGATTTCTTATTTTAAGAAGCTACATGGGTTTAATGAAGAAAAGGTATTGGATTTTAGTCAGAATATCACAAAAGGGTATTCAATGGTGCACAGGGTGAGGATTCTAGTGACAGAAGAAAGCATGGTTGCTGTGATAGGGTTGTCGACCACAGGAGAAAGATGGTTTGATAGAAAATCACACCTTCCCGATGGACATAAGGGTTTTATCGTGGATAATGAGCAAGTACAGACCAAGGGCCAAGGTTCAAATGTAAGTTCCTTACCAGAACAATGGGGGAAAGTGTCAGAATTTGTAAAAAGGTACATTACATGCGAAGGAAGATACCAAGTAGTTTATTTTTATGATTTTATACTACTGTCAAATTTGAGACATCAGAAGATAATAAACATCCATTATTACCTTCTTCATTCCTTACATAACATGGCTCACTTTGTGAAGAGATCGAAGCATCCCATGAATTGTCTTTCCAATCACAGATTGATAGCATTGTTGATTCGTAATGGAATGGGAATTTCTAATGTCCCATTACCTAAAGTGGAAGAACAACAAAATTCTATGTCTGCTATGATGGAAGACCCTGGGCAACCAATTCCTGAGCCCTCGGCTGCACCAGTAGTTAAAACCCCCACTGTAACTATCCGTAAGTCGACTTCAAGAGGCCAATGCAACACTAGAAGCAACTCTAACACCACTCTGAAAAGTGTCGACAAAGTTGAACCAAAACAAATTAACCCTATGCCTGCGGTTGTGCTTGAGCCAACAGTTGACAAAAAAATCCCTATACCAAATCATAAGCCTCTGCCCTCTGCTGCAACAAGTGTTGTTTAAGAACTCCCTCCTACTCCTACAGCATAAAAGAGAAAACTCCTTGCTTCTGTCTTTGCATTTCCTAGGAAGAGAACTAGGTCAGAGAGGTCTCTTGCAACAACAGTTATAGCCCCCACTGTAACAACCAGAATGTCGACTTCATCTCTTGTTGAACCAACAACAACTCAAAACCCTCCTATTACTACAACAACCATTGAAGCCCCTATTGTCACTGCTAGTGAATTGCCTCAGAAAATACAACACCAAACTAGAATCAAATCTTAGAGAGGCATCGACAAAGTTGCACCAGAAGCAACTCAAAACCCTCATATTGTTGCAACATTCGTTCAATCCCCTACTGTCACTTCCACTGAAGCGTCTCATAAAAGAAAACGTCAACCTAGAAGAAAATATCAGAGAGGCATCGACAGAATTGCACTAGACGCTACCACAGAGTGTCCTGATTTTGCTGATACTCGGACCCTACCAGATTTTATGGAGGTACGTATTCCGAGTTTTACCTTGTGCAAGGAATTTCAAGAAACCATTTTCTCATTGCATGTCGAATGTACACA
This sequence comes from Picea abies, assembly GCA_900067695.1. Lineage (NCBI taxonomy): Eukaryota > Viridiplantae > Streptophyta > Pinopsida > Pinales > Pinaceae > Picea > Picea abies. The sequence continues at coordinate 3,864 of CBVK0102167506.1, forward strand.
AATTACAGTAGAATCATCAGCTCCACTTGATGATTCTGTGCGTTACTCGACGAGTGATGATGTACATATTATATCATACCCCAGCATCCCAACACCTTCTCCTTGTGTGGTTGTTGAAGAATGTCCTCCTTCTCCTTGCCTGGTTGTTGAAGAGCACCCTCCTTCTCCTAAAGAAAAGAAAAATAAATCCCCTTTTTTGTCTCTAAATTACCTAGGAGGAGAGCTAAGTCAACAAGGTCTACTGAAGCAACAGTTAGATGGAATAATATAGAACATGCATTACCCATTATTTCTCCATTATCCTCCATTGAAAAAGAAGTGGTTGTTACACAAGAACCAATCCCTTCCAACAACATGATTGTGACACAAGAACCAACCTCTTCCCAACACTTAGCTAGTACACAAGAACCAGCTACCCAGGAAGCGACTGTCCCACAAGAACCAGTCATGCCAGAACTAGCTGTTACACAAGAGCCAACTGCCCAAAAAGAGACTGTTCCACAAGAACCATTCATGACATAAGTAGTTGTTACACAAGAACCAATTACAAAACATAGTGAGGATGTGACACTTGCTCAGTTGTTTGCTAAAATTGAGAAGAAGATAAAGGATACAAAAAATTCCAGGATTTTTGAACTAATGAAGGAAAATGAAAGCCTCAAAGCAGAGCTGGCTTCCCTAAAGAAGGAATTGTAGGTTGCTCGACAGAAAAACCCGGAGGGGATAGCCTTGGACATATTAGCACTGACAAAAGTTGTTATGGACCAAAATAGAGAGCACATGTGCTATGAATGTGGTAATATTTACTTTCAGGCAGGGTATAAAATAGTGAAAGTACCAATCATTGGTCATGCTAAAGAACCAACCAATCTCTTAGTCAAGACAGAACATGACCTTACTGCTCCAAAAAAACTAGTAAGGCAGAGGATATCTCAACATAATAGAGTAGTTGTTGGTTTACCAACAAATTTTACACAAGAACCTCTGTTACACACTCAAACTGATTCTGTTCTTGAAGACAAAGAAACAAAAACATATTTTTGAAACAACGTATGTTGGGGGTACACAGTTTTTTTTCCCATATCAGTACTTAGCGATTTGTCTTTGTAGTTTGCATTAGAGGAGTCACTTCCCTGAATCAGATTCAGAGTAAGGCTTGAAAGTGTTTTGCATGATGACATGCAATGTCTTCAGTTGGGGGGCATGTTAGGACCCATAAATGTCCCCTTTTCACCATATCTTTTGCTCATTCAACCTTGTCATTTCGATGCTAAATCCCCACTATAATGTTTGCTAAGACCTGTTTTCCCAAGGTATGAATCATTGATCTTGATTTTATATTCTTATTTACTTAACATGTTTGATTGGTAGCGTTTCTCGTATTTTACCCATGAATGTTCAACTAATGATCAAAATATGTAGAACAACCAAGTCTTGAAGAAAGATCGTTGTTGTTACACCAATTGCTACAACTATGCACCAGTTTTGCATGTTGTTACATGACTACAACAACTGCACACTTTTCCTGGAAGTTGTCACACTTACTGCAACATATGCCCACTAATCCTGGAAGCTGTTACACCTGCTGCAACAGATGCCCACCGATCATGGAAGCTGGTATATCGTTCAAATCCAAATCGTGAAGATCGATCCTCAAGGCTGCTACACGTTTTGGCTCACGTTGGTGATCAAGATTATTTTTCCCGATTTTGTGAAGATGACAAATATTCTATATCATACGGACAACTTGAGAATATTGGATTCTCAAGGATGTTTTGAGTTCGTTTTAACTGAATGACTATGTATTTAAATAGCATAACTTTTGTAATCATTGGTACCGAAGATTAGCTATGAGCAGAGATTGAAGTGAAGCATATTGTATCTGAACATTTTTGTGAATTAATAAAGAATTGAATTGAGTTTCTTTAACCTACTGTAATCTTTTTGAGTGGATTTAGTGACAAGGAAAGGACCCACCTTCCTCACAGACTCCCCTCTGTTTTGAGTTTTAGATTCACTGCTTTGATTTGTGTGATTTATCTATTTAACACTTCTAGAATACAATTGTTGTTATAGTTCAGTCCCTTTCTAATAAATGTGCATCAGTGTGTCTCATGAGGGTTAGAATCAATTGTTGAATACTACTGGAGAATTGCTTTGATATTTAATTCCTTTTCTGCACTAGATTAAAACTCTGTTTTCAAGCAAAAGTAAATAGAAGTGTGAATTTTTGTTTCTGCAATTAACTAGAATTCCTTTCAGCAATTAGCACAGAATTTCCTTCTACAAGAGTAAAATGGAAAATTGGAATCTATTAGATAATCCAGGATTCTTATACACTCATCAAATTAGATTTCAATTATGCAATTTTGATTTCAATTATGCAACAGTAGATTAGAACTACAACTATGTCAGCAACTTGTGTTAGTGTTCAAATTTTCATTTTTGTTTCTTTTAGTTTACCTTACTGCAATTTGATTAGTGTTTCTTTCATAATATAGCATAGACTGTGCATAATTATCTTACAATAACAAAACTTCCCTGGGTTTGACAATTTATATTGAACACCTTAATTATCTATTTATTTAGACAATTAAATGTCCCAACACTAACGTGGCGGCTCCTCAGGATTTTAGACCCCCCCCCCTCTCTAATCCACTTAACGCAAACCTCCCCCTCTGGGATCCTGTCAGATTGCCTCTCAATAATGCCCTCTCACCATGCGCCATTTGTCCTCCACTCATGCTTGTCATCTCCACTCCCCTCCACTTCATCTACATCCACGTCGTCCACCTTCACGCGTCATGTCTTCCTATTGGACGCCCGCCTCCACGTCTTCCTGTTCACAACCAGTTCATCACAGTGAAAGCAAGGAGAAGGGTTGGCTACAGTCGATACTGAGTGCACTTAGCTTCCAAAATATAAGAAACAGACATAGAGTTAAGTCTTAGTCATAGGTCGACGCAGATTAGTTCCAGAACACTTCAACAAACTCCCTCTTCCTCAAGTAGAGATCTTCTCATGCAGCCATCTGTCTCCATTGGCCTCCAATAACTCACAGGAATACCATTACTCAACAAAGATCTCTTCTCTATCACTCCGAGGCCTATTTTATGTTGAGTCAGTTCCTCCAACGCATGAATCAGTTCTTTCTCAGAGACAGTAGTGGCTTTTAATTGATTAATTCTAGCATTTTCTTAGATTAGATACAAGAGTGGTATTCTGTGTGTGATAACAACCACTCTTGCTGATTAAGTCTAGAGTCATATTCAAGTTAATAATTTGTTTTATGAACAGTTACCTAAAATAAGGTCTTAGTCCCCTAAGGATGAGAAATTCCGCAACTCTGTTAAATAGGCAGTTTTTGAATGTTTTAAAGGTCGATGGTTTTTGCAAAGACTCTCATTTTTGGATTGTAAAGAACCATTTCGGAGCTACCTTGATTGAGAAGTTTTTCTCAGGACCTAAGACAAAGTTTTTTTTTTGTTTTTCATTAAAGGTGTGTATGAATGGATCTAAAGAAGAATTATTTTTTATTTTATCTCGTGAATGGATGTTGTAATGAGTGAGAGCTTCTGAATCTGTTGATAAGTTATCTAATTCAATATTTTCATAGTTCTTGTCTTTAATGATGAAAAATAAATATTTTTGTTAATATGTGATTGATGATTGGAGTTAAGGAAACTATTTTTCTTGTCATTGTTTATTGCATGTATGTTTTCTTCTGATAAATTGTATCCCAGTCAATAATTAGAACACCAAGAGGGTAATGTATTAGTACTAGGTCTGTGGTAGAGAATAATTGTCTGCATGCTAGAGTGAAAGGGTTATCCCAAGCTCATCCTTCTCCATTAGTTAATTTTTCCCACCTTGTTACCCAGTTGGTTTATACCGGCTCTTATCTTGTATTAGTCCCACCTATAAGAGAAAATACAAAAAGAGAACATTCGAACTAAAGGAGAAGATTTCACTAGAAAACGTAAAGCCCATTGATTATTTGGCTGGATCGCAAGATCTGGAGAACCATTCAACTATTAAATGTTACAAAGTCTAATTGGGCCTTGGTGGTGGCTTTGGTTCCTTATTTTGAGTCAAAGGGATTTAGGACCCCTCAACAGAATTGGTGTTAGAAGGAGGGTTGAAGAATTGGCGCTACAAGGAGGGATTGAAGAATGAATGGATGAGAACATTTTTTACAAAATATTTCACACATCCTATAGATTCAAAACAACTCACATGCATGGATAGTCATTCCCAAGACATCCCACACATACTGAGTAATCCGTAAATGAGTAACTCACCCCATCACAAGGAAGAAATAATGTTCCTTGATATACCATATGCTCTTCCTCACGAGGAATTGAACCAATTCAAAAGAATCACAAGATCTTATGCCCTATAGATTGGTGCATTACCCTTAGCCCCGTTACTTCCTCAAAGAAAACAAATAAGTAGACCAGTGGTCGAGGCCCCTGACCGTGTATTTGTGCACACAATAGAATACTTGATATATTTCAACCTCACCGAAATCGAACATCCTCTTAATATAATCCCTGAAACACCAGTCGACAACGTCTTTGAGCCTGACAATTTTTCAGAAGAAGAAGGGTTTAACTTCGAACGCTCAGTTTTGGTATTTGAAGACATGGAAGATAATAATGAACATAATGAAGAGAGGGGGAACTCACCTCAGAATAATCAACCTTGGTTGGCCAAATATTCTTTGGCCATCCTTGGATGAGTACATAACCTTCCCTGACATCCAGAGAATTTACTCCCTAAATTTGACCCCAAAACCTCAAGATTGCCTGGAGACCATATCAAAAAATTCATACTAGCTATCATACTGATGAATGTCCAACATGAAGATGTAGTATGCAAGATACTCCCCTACTCTTTTGATAACTTGGCCTCCACATGGTATTTTAACTTGCCCGTAGGATCCATAACTAGTTGGACGAAGTTTCAAAAGGATTTTTTGGATAAATTTGCAGAAGAAACCACTACAGGAGATTTGATGGTTGAGTTGTTTTCCACCACCATGAATTCAAAGGATAAGGTTAAATACTTCAATCAAATATTTACCACTATCTTAAAAAAATTCCAACCTGGAGCTAAACCTACTCAGGAGTTGCAAATCAAAGTATACACTAATGCTCTCCCAGCTTCTATTTCCATGTTTATGAAAACGAGTTCCAAACCAACCTTAGTTGAGAATTATGAAGAAGCCAGAATGATAGAGTTTCAAATGAAAGGATGCAAATAAGGCCATGTCTCATTAGTTAAGAAATAAGTTTAGCCTCGTCTCAGGAGAGGACTCTTGTTGACTATACCCCTAGGGAAATAAACAGAGCAAGGTCCCGAAAAGGGAAGTGGAGACATAGAAGACATACAACGCATGGTCAATAAGTTTTCAAACGAAATCATAGACATGAAGAGAAGTGCAGGGGAGGGAAAACAAGGCCAGAGGCCCTATAAACCCTTCTTTAAAATAAATCCTCCTTTCAAAGCAATTGAACCTCCCCTAACCAACTTAAACATCGATCTTGGAAATGTAGCATCCAACTCTTTCTGTACCCACCATCAAGAGAAACAATCTAAAAGCGACTTCCCTCAATTGGTGCATGCCATGAATTTGATGACCAATTAGTTTCTAGATGAAGTTTCTCTAACAGAACAACCCCATGGCTCAGTTATGAATATTGTCGACCAGGAAGAAGTTGATCCACAATAAGAAACAACCATGTTGATATGGGACCTTGACCTTCCTATACCTTCTGATGACCTATTTGAGGTTCAAGAACCACTTGCTAAAGTCTTGGCTGTGCGAACACAGAGTAGGGGTCAACTTGTCTCAAATGACCTTACTATGAACCAAACTTCAGGAGGAAAACCAGTGCCCGATCACTCGAAAGAACCTTTTGCTCCCCGAAGAAACCCTATAAACATCCATACATGAGAATCGTCCAATTTAGACTAAAACATAGTAGAAGAATTGAAAAATTTGAAAGAAAATATATCGGTCATGGATATATGTAGGATCCCTCAACAGAAGGACTTTCTGTTACAAGCATTGAAATCAATAGAAAATCCTGTGACAAGTATTGACCAAGGAGGAAATATAACTCCCACAGAACTAAAAGATAAACCAATTGTGAATCCTTGTTCTGAGGATAAGAAGGGAAAACCTTTTGTCCCACCATTCCTTTTGATGTTTGAAGTCTTCAATAAAAACCTCCATAATTGTTTGGTTGACTCAGGAGCATCCTCCAATGTTATGCCATTATATATTTGCAAAACATTAAACATAGTCCCTCTCAAAAGTGACAAACATGTGATACAAATAGACAGAACCCATGTAAAGGTTATGGGAGAGCTCAAATATGTAATGATCAGAATAGAGACACACCCTAAATTTGTGCAAGTAATTGAGACAATTGTAGTAGATATCCCAGATTCTTATGGATTTTTATTGAGTCGATATTGGTATGAGAAGTTAAATGAATAATTTAGTACATACTGGGCTCACCTTTGGATGCCATTAAAGGGACACACGAATATGATCAGAATTGATACGGAAAGATATCTAAAACACATAGTCACTGACATGGAAACCCTTAACGAGTCCTCATCGATAGATTTTCTCATGTTGGGAAATTATTCCTATAACTCCGATTTTAGGAATTTATCCCCCCTCTCATCTGATGTCCCTCTTACTCAAAACTCCAAAATGATTTTTCAAGAAAAATTGTCGATGTCGGTAGAGAAAACCCTCTTCTGTCAAGAACCTGCGTTAGAAATCATAGAAAAAATAGGAGGAGAGGAGGAAAGTGACAAGAAAGAGGAAGCTAATAGGAAAAATACACAAGTTTGGACCTTATACTTTTATGGTTCTAAATCGCAAGAAGGGTCAGGGGCAAGGTGCATCCTCATTGATCCAAAGGGTAAACAAAATTTCCTGTCCTGTACACTAGAATGTGAATGCACAAACAACACCGCTGAGTATGAAGCTCTAGTACAAGGGATAAAGAAAGCCATGGACTTAAACGTTAAAGAATTGAAGGTTTTTAGAGACTCTGAAATCATCGCTAGACAAGTAAGGAACACTATACATTGCAACTCTCCACACCTGAAGAATTACCAACAGGAAGTGCACAGGCTAATAGATCATTTTGAAGCCTTCAACATTACATCAATCCCCAGAACAAAGAACATTCTTGTTGATTCTCTGGCCACCACTGCCTCAAGGCTATCACCTCTAGAAGATTATGAAACCTCCCAGTTCACTATGGAACTACTCTACAAACCGTCGGTGCCCAACAATATTTCTAATTGGAATGTCTTTGAAGGAGATGAATAGATCATAAAAATTTTGACCGATCAAGATAATTTTAAAAACTTGGCTATTGATGATGAAGTATTCCAGGAGCAATTAGAAGAAACTGTTCCTCAGACAGATCAACCGACTGAAAAACCAAGGTCTCACACAATACCGAAGGGAATATCCAATTTAGAAAATCTTTTTGACCTAATGGAAAGATTTAAAGGATCAAAGAATGCGAAGATGAGGAGTTGTTGTCCCATGCACGAAACTATAAATTTAGGAACCCCAAAAAACCCCAAAAATATAAATCTCGGTAAGACAATATCTAAAGAGGAAAGGAAGGCCTATATCAAACTTTTTAGACAGTATCAAGATGTTTTTGCATGGTCCTACCGAGATCTGAAAACTTATGATACTTGTATCATTCAAAACACTATCCCGTTAAAGTCTAAAATAAAACCCTTTCAACAGAAGTTCTAGAAATACCACCCATCCCTGGATCTGGTCACGTGCCAGGAGTTAAAGAAACTACTAGATGCCAAAATAATTTTCCAAGTTAGACACTCCGCATGGGTAGCAAATTTAGTTCATGTGAGGAAAAAGTTTGGGGAGATCCGCTTGTGCGTAGATTTCAGAAACCTCAACAGAGCTTTAGAAAAGGACAACTACCCAGTCCCACCAATGGAGAAAAGATTGCAGACTGTGTCTGGCTCTGAGATTTTCTCCCTGCTGTATGGTTTCTCAGGTTACAACTAGGTTCTAGTTTCAGAAGAAGACCGCTTGAAAACTACCTTCTGAACCAAGTGGGGAACCTTCTCCTATAAACGTATGCCCTTTGGGTTAATCAATGTAGTGGAGACCTTCCAGAGGGCCATGGACGTAGATTTTCAAGGACTAATCAAAGAATGTGTATTAGTCTATTTGGATGATGTGAATGTGTATTTAAAGAACAGAGAATATCACATTCAACATTTAACCCAGATTTTTGAAAGGTGTAAGAAATATGGTACACCCTTAAACCCTAAGAAAACTATTTTTGGTGTCGAGGAAGATAAGTTGTTAGGCCAAATTATATCTCAAGAAGGCATTCACATAGATCCATAAAGGATTAAGGCTATAGCTTAACTTCCATTACCTCACAGCAAAAAGGCTATGCAATCATTCTTTGGGAAAACCATTTTTTTGAGGAAATTCACCCCCGATTTCACTGAAACGATCAAACCCTTACAAAAGATGATCTGTAAAGATGATGAATTCAAATGGGACGATGAATGAAAATGTTCTTTCAACAATATTAAGACTGCAATATCCCAAACCCTAGTGTTGCAAAGTCCTGACTTTAGTAAATATTTCTTCCTCTATACTTTCGCATCCGACCAATTGTTAGCTGCAGTATTGACTCAGAAGGATGATGACAACAATGAGGCCCTGGTATCATTTATGAGCACTAATATCCAAGGGGCCGAATTAAATTACCCTGCTATAGAAAAAAAGGCTTATGTAGTATACAAGGCAATGAAACACATCAGATCTTACATCCTAAAGAATCATATCAAAGTCATAGTGCCTCACCATGCAGCCTGATCCCTATTCACTCAATAGGAGATGGGGGAAAGAAGAGGAAACTGGATGGCGATTGTAACATACCCCGCCAGCCACACGCTGAGGTATGCTACTTGCAAGCCTACTGATACCTTCTTTATTTATTAAAGATGCATAAGATAAGAGAATTAACGACATGAATAGTAATATCTAGCAAGCATGCATGTTCTAAAGATTCAATTAACGATAATTAAATATACAACAAAAAAACATTCATACACAGATAATAATATCACAATGTAGAGCACTTATCTTTATGAAAGATGACACCAACTGGATGTAGAACAAGGCCGTGTTGATGGGTCCTAAGTAACTTGATTCAACAGTAGGAACCAAACCCACCACCGAGGCCCAATTAGATTCTACAATGTTTAATAGTGGAATGGTTCTCCAGATCTTGCGATCCGGCCAATTTATCTATGGGATTTATATTTTCTTGTGAAGGCTCTTCCTTTAGTTCAGACTATCTCTTTTTGTATTTTCTCTTGGGTGGGACCGATATGAGATGTAAGCCGGTATAAAACAACTTGGAAAAAAACTAGAATTAAGCTTAATTATAGGGGAAGAGGTTGAACTTGGGATAACCCACTGCTCAACCATGCAGACAACAATTTTACACCACAGACCTAGTAATAATACATTAACCATGTGAGCATCTAATTAATGTCTAAGAAACTAGTTACCAGAAAGAAAACATTTATGCGATAAGACATGGCAAGAAAAATAATTCACCTACTTAATCATCCATCACATAATAACACCACAATTCATCTTCATTATTAAAGTAAAGAACAACAAAATATTGCACCAGATAGATTAAATATCTCTTACTCATTACATCATCATTCATGAAACAAGATAGGAAATAGTTCTTCTCTATGTCTAATCACATGCATTTGATGAAAACAACTTTGTCTTTGGTCCAGAAGGTCTTCTCAATTCAAAGGGAGCTTCAAAGTAATTATTAACAACTAGAAAGAAAGAGTTCTTGCAACAACCATCAACCTTGAACTAATTGGTGAATGTTCTTATTTATAACATAAAATTCAACTGAAAATAACAGCTAAGTGTAGTTTGAACAAAACAAAATTCGCCACGTGGAGTCCTCTTCTAACAGTTTCTTTAACAGTCAACTCAAGAAATCACTTGAAAGGGTGACTTTCCTCATACTCCGACCAACTAATAAAACACTCCTCGCAAGTTTGGGCTCATGGAAATCTGTGTTGCTCCATCGGAGCCGTGTAAATTCCTCTGATCTCCACTGCATGTGCTCAGTACTTCACTAGAATGGTGTTTAACTTCTGTAGCACAATTTGAGCTCTAATCAGATGTTCCATAAATCTTTGCACTTGTCTTGGTGTTGTGTCGGCCACCTTCGCCGGCTCTTCGGCCCACCATAAATATTTCTTGGTATGTGATTCGACTATGTCGCATAAGTCTACGAAGTTGTGGGGGATGCTAAACTCAGGGAGTCCGATATCCTTCATCGCTTTGTTGATTTTCCAGAATTGGTTTCTCCTAGATTCCTCAGTGAAGTCACGAAGCCAATGTTGCTTAGTAGTCATAGATATCTTTCCTACACTCGGGATTAAAATCATTTTAGAAATTTCTTACAGGACAATACTCGATAAAATATATGAAAAATGTAAGCAGGAAGGAAAAATAGACTAATGCATACCTATCAAGCTCGCTAAGCATGGTCGTTTTATACTTACCTGATCTCTACAACCATTCGAATTACTTGTACCATCTTTGTTGGCACCGCCATTTTCTTCAGTTGGGATGGGTTACATCTGTGCACCATAGCATGGTATATTGGGTACGGAAATCATGAGAGTCAAAGTCATGCCAGTGGTCGATTGTTCCTTGGGGTAGGGAAAGGATGTTAGAGCCTAACATGTGCCAAAAGTACGAGTAAGTTCTGAGAATATTGGATACTGTTATAAGTGAATTCGTTAAATTATTTTGATCGAGGTAGATTTCTCTCACATGAGTCACTTCATCAAGTGCGTCGACCATCATCAACTCATTATGGAGGCTGGGGTGATTGAAAGGAATCGAGATGATCATACCACACATCCTCCGCAAATCCTATTGACTGCATCTCGCTTGCCCTGGGTCATACCCATTGCGCAGATGTGGCACAATAATTATTTGAAAAGTCTTGTCGCAAGGCATTCAGTGTCTCCTGGCACATTTCGGCTCACTGCCCCACTCCGTTATAAATTCTAGATGTTCTGTAAGAGTTCTATTCATTTCGTTGAGCTTATGCACTAGTGTTGATTCATCTTGAGAGCCCAATTCGATCAATCTCTATGTTTTGGTCTTTTGTCCTGTCACAAACGTCTAAGAAAATATGTTGTCGCACTATGGGATCTCCTCAAAATGCGAGGAGAGATCTGCAGGGAAATCAGAGTGCCAAGTGATAAAACATAAACAAGAATAACAACATGGCAGAAAAGGAATATTATTCAACACAAATTGTATTCACTCCAATGTTACATATTTATATTATAGTGGGTGATGCCACCTCATAGAGAGATTTTCTCTAGATCCTAAAATCATGCATGATGACTAGGCTAGGCAATCTTAACTAAATCATTAGTCATCACTTGAGGATATATTACTAATATCCTAAATGAATAATACAAATATAGGTGACAATTTAGACTTAGTGATTGGTAAATGTAATCCATGGGCTAACAATCCCCCCCTCAATCACAAGTCCGATCAATAATACCAACAATTAAGCATAAACTGGTATCAATTCCAAGACTTCATACTAAAACTCCTGAGTTGAGCCTCAATGAAGAACTGCCTGAAAAACCGCCAATCTGGATGTTGAATGGTTCATTTGAAATGAATTGGAAGAGAGCTGAGATATGGAAGTGAACAACTGCAATATCTGAACATTCCCTGATTGCTTAACAATTTGATCATTTTGCCAAGTATTTTAGCTAGAAGAATATGATGTCTTCTGCTGATTGGTGAACATGTAGTATCACCACTCTACTATCAGTGCATCACTGAAGTGCTCTCTGAATTTGTGGTTTGGGATGACCACTGACCAATTGATACCATGTATCTGATGGTTTTTGGATAACCACTAACCAATCTTGACACTTTTAGGCGTCCAACAACATCCCAATGTATAATGTGTATGATTCAATTGCAATTCATTGAACCATAATCCTGTCAAAGCCTGTCATCTCTGGAAAATATCACTATGTAATCATGTGAGCTAGGATGCATGCAATTTGTTCACTTAATGTAAACTTCAATCTGATGAGAGCGAACCAAGAGAAGTGAATCAACTTCTAGTCTGACACATGCCTGAAAATGCCTGACAACTCAATCAAATGCCAAGTTGCAATGCAGAAGGATCCTCTTGTCCTCTGCTAGGTTGAATGACCATCTATGTGAACCAAATGTTCACATCATTGCTCTCAAAATCAAAATCTATATGATTCAACTTAAACTTATTGAACCATAATTCTTCCAAAGTTTGTCATTTACAGACAATAGTTTCCCATTTGGAAAATTTCATGTGCATATGGCATACTTGTTGTCGAAACTTTCAGTTTGACAACCATATTCAATTCCATCATCAATTCCCCCCTTTGTCATCTTAAAGGAGAGAACACAGGTGGTTTCATGAACCATCGTCATTGGAATTTTGAACTCCCCCCCTTAAGGTGCATGAGAGTTACATCATTGTACTCCCCCCTTCTATGCTCAAGAGAGTACCATACTTGTTCCATTTGAGTACAACACAAAGTGGGCATGCAGAAAAAACCACATGTTATCTCATCCCATGAGGGCCATGCTCAAAAGCTACGCCATAAGAGGACCACTTATGTGAGGTACAAAAATGTTATGTGCTACAATATTGGTCTTTACTCAAGATTTAATTCTTCGGTAAGACTTATATAATCGCTTGGTTGTTGATGACCACTGCCAAGGATCAATCCACTCATACTGAATTTTCAATCTTGCAGATTTCTTCAGTGTTGAACATCTATCTGAAGAATGGTTATGCTTGCCACAATGCTGGCAAGGATGGAGATCAAAACATTGATTCTCCTTGTGACCAACTTGATTACAATGTTGACACTTATCATTCTGATGTTGAACTGGAACATGTGAAAGTGAATCTTCTTGAAGGAATCCAACACTTTGGAACTTGATTAGTCTTGAATAATCAGGAATATGAAAGGTGACTTCCTTGTCATATCCAATTGTTGTTCTATTCTTGTTGTATATGATTTCTTCCCAAGGTCTGATGATGGGCTTGGAAAGAGTGCTATGAACCTATTGCTTCGAAATCCGTGGAAGCAGATTTACTGCTTGTTGATGCATCATTGAAAAGTTTTCTTCATTAAACTCAAAAGAAAACTTTTGAAAAGTAGGTTCAAGAATAGCATCGTCTTTGTTTACATCTGAAGTTGTCTTATTGAGTTTCTCCTTCATTGACTATTGATTAAAAACATCACCATCATCATCATAGAGAGGATTGTGCTAAACATAAACTAGTTTAGAACACTTCACTGGCTGTTGATTTTTGAGATCTATCAACTCATCATTCAATAGCTGGGATAGAGATTGAGGAAGTCTAACTTTATCTTGTGTCACTTGCAAACAAGTCAACACTGATTGAAGAGTTTTTTTGTTCAATATCACTATGTTGTCTTCAGTTGAGTTTATTAGAGTGTTCAGTAACTCTAATAATTCAAGACTTCAAGCCATTTCAAAAACACTAAATGAGGTCTCCTTGTGTAGGTAGATCCTGATTACAATTTGACTTGATAGAAGAAGGTTTATTTTGGCACAGACCCCAACCCTCGGGTCAAGATCCACTCAGGATCGTTCTAAATTCTCCTTAAGCTGAAGCGACTTCTTTGGCTCCCTGCTGAAACCTTTAACAAATCCGATCCACAGGTCCTCGTGAAAACTTGCCTTCAGCAACTAACACCAAGGGCGAGCCTTACACTTCCATACGACCACGACCTAGTCCTTGTGCAAGCGCCTTTGGCAACTCACATGTTCATGGGTTGAAGACCCTCGACTTTTCTTCACCCAACACCGATACCCGAGACACGATGGGATATGGCTCCTCCTTGTTAACGCCCTCCACACGTAACCACCAGCTAGGAATAAGCACTAGTCTCACTCGCAACTCGCGAGTTCATGAGTTGGAAGGTTGAACCTCTGGTCCCTTCTTTTACGAAACCCCGAGATGTAAAAGTCAAAGAAGGTTTTACTTGAGTTGTTGAGACTTTGTGCTCCTTTCTTATGAGAACCCAAAGCATGAGAAGTAAACAGGATGTTGACTCCTTCTTCAAACGACACGTGCCCACCACCTGTCACCACTTCTTCCTTTCTCCAAGCTTCTTATCGTCACGCCACCTGTCAACCATGCGATTCCCACCAAGAAGACATGCCACGTGTATCACGAGCCCTTGCAACTCGCAAGCTCGTGACTTCTGTAGTTGAAACTGATTCCTCCCAATATCTAAAACCTCGATACACGATATAGCGAAGAGGTTCTGATCCAATGGTTGTTCCTACTTCTTGCTATTTAGGACTTCGCACGACCAAAGGATTTGGTCTATCCTCTGAATTCATGATATGTGATACTCGTGAAGATTCATATCTGACGGTTCTCCCGCGGCTTGGATCCAATGGTCTGGATCTCTTTCTCCACTTCTCACAACTTAGAACTTCACGACTCCAAGAGTTTGGTCTTCCACCTCGAAACTCATGAACCCCGATTTTGTGAAATGATTTGACGGCCCAAACTAACCACGATCGATGATCCTCATTGATCCTTGACACCAACATAATGGGTTCATCCAAACCTCATCCACCCTGCAACTCCTCTGGATCCTATGGTCCTCACAACTTTGCGAGTTCTCCATGGAGAATTCTGACCGTTCGATTTCTTCCTCAAGAATCTTTGTGAAACGAGCCACTGTTCTTCCCCCGAAACTTAACCTTCTGCGTGATGATTCAGATTCCTATATTCCTTCGAAGTATTTCGATCTCCTTCCTCCTTTGAAGTGTTCAAAGGTGTTATCCCTCCTGAGCTTTCACTTGCAACTCAAGCCTCCAAAAGAGTTCATGCTCGCACTCCTTGCGGCAAACGTTTAAATACTCCTGGGTATTTGATCTTTAGACTCTGTGCACTTTCTGCAACAACAGTCCTTCAACCTTTCAACCTTAGTTGATAAGTTCTAAGGCTTAAACTCGCCTACGCACACCTTGCACGACTTCTTTGCTTCACCTGCACTTCTGCTGGAATGAGAACAATGGTATCCCTCCTGAGCTTTCTGAGATAAAACTCAGAACCCTTGTCAACGCACACCTTGTGGACGTTTCACTGCACTCCTTGCAGGAACTTCTCTTAGAAAGAGAAACAATTGAAACTCATTCTCTTTCTCTCTCAGACTTCATACATTCAACATGAAATCATACATTCAACACAACATAGCATCATAAAAAATGCATGACAGAGAGAATAACAACTGTAAGCATACCATTTAGCATATGTAAATAGTAAACATCATAACACCATGAAAGTTGAGTCAAAGCTTCATATATTAACTCAATTGCTTCTGTACATGGGTTCTTCTCTACACCTCTTTGCTACAACTCTTTTCTTCTGTTCTATGCTAATGATACAACAACAACTACTATGATACAAATGCAAGGGTGTCTATATCCGTTCTCCCTCCTATGCTCTAACTGTCTAATCTATGAATTCAAATCTACCTACTTTCATTAACTGGGCTTAAATTCCTTTTACATTGACAGATGAGAGAAAATCACTCAGGATCTGTTTACAACATGCAAGTACGTTTCCCTTAACTACTATATTAACATCTGTTCATTAATTTTTAAAAAACATTTCAAAATGTGCAAAATGTGTGTTGCACTCCTCCAGTTGTCTTCCGCCTTCATGCTCGCTTGGCTGGCTGCTTACGATGCTCCTGATTCATAATCCCTCACTTGAAAATTTTCATGAACTCCTATTCATGATCTCCTTCACAGTCTATCCATGCTTATGAATTTCTGCTTCATGTTCCCAACTAGCACCTTCAACTGGATGTCCCTTCCATTTGACTAAGTATTCAAAATACTCCTTCCTCCTGGTCTTTTTGCTAATCCTTTTGTCAATTATGCTTTCCATTTGTGGCTCTTTAGCTACAGGAATTTGTTTGGTCCATTGAACCTCTTTCTATTCATTTTCTTCTCCTGCTTCTTCAGGTTTGTAAGGGTACCAATCCACAACATTGAATATTGATGAGATTCTGACCCCATCAGGTAATTCAATCTCATATGCGTTTGCCCCAAATTTCCTTATGACCTTGCACGGTCCAATCTTTTTCATTTTTAGCTAATTATACATTCCCCTTGGGAACCTTTCTTTCCTCATATGTGCAAAAATCAGATCACCAACTTCAGATTGGAGTTCTCGCCTATGTTGATCTTCTCTGCGCTTGTATTCTTGACTTGAATTCTACAATCGCTCCTTAATTCGGGTATGAAGCTCCTTCATTGCCTCTACAAAGTATTCTGCACTAGCACTTCTGAATTCAGTTTGTTCCACATCTCTCAATGCAGAAACTCCTCTTGGCTGCATTCCATATACAATCTAGAATGGACTCTGTCATGTGAATCTGTTGAGGGAATCATTGTAAGAAAATTCCGCCTATGGCAGAATGTGATCCCACTAACTGTGGTGTTCAGTCACTAAGATCCTTAGAAAATCTCCCAATCTTTTGTTTATGACCTTTGTTTGTCCATCCATATGAGGATGATGCGTTGAGATAAAAGAAAAAATTGTCCCTAAATTTTTCCATAAGGTCCTCCAAAAATGTCCTACAAACTTGGTATCTGTATTAGACATGATACTCCTTGGCAAGTCGTGAAGTGTGATGACTTCCTTGAAAAATAGGTTCACAATATGAGTTGCATCACTGGTTTTCTGGAATCGTATGAAATGTTTCATCTTTGAAAATCTATCGACTACCACAAAGATTGAATCACATCCTCTTTGCATTCTTGGCAGTCCCAATATGAAATCCATGCTCACTGCGTCCCACGACCTTTCTGGTATGGGTAATGGCTGATATAACCCTGTGTTCTACCTTTTCCCTTTTGTGTGATGACAAATCCTGCATCTGTCCACAAATTTATTAACATCTGTTCTCATCCTTGGCCAAAAATATGATCCATTCAACTTTGAGAACTTCTTATCATGACCGAAGTGTCTGGCCAATCCTCCACTGTGTTTTTGTTTCAACAGATTCTCCCTCATGGAGCATTTTGGAATACATAACTGATTACCCCAGAATAATAAGCCATCTTGGATCATATATTCATTCCATTGTCTTCTGTCCCTGAGAATTGGATTCTCATATGCCTCATATACCTCCTTGAATTCTGGATCATCTCTGTACATTTCTTTGAGGTTATCAAAGCCCAAAGTCTTGACTCTGAATTCCTGCATAAGAAAAACTTTCCTCCTCAAAGAATCAACAACTTTATTAGCAGTTCCAGAAATATGCTTAATCACAAAAGTAAAATTATGCATGAACTCAACCCATTTAGCATGCTTCTGGTTCAAATTATCCTGTTGAGTCACGAATTGCAAAGTGTGATTACCACTGTAAAAAAAAAAAACTCTTTGGGAACCAAATAATGTCTCCATTTCTTCAGTGCTTATATGACTGCTTAAAATTCTTTGTCATATGCTGAGTACTTGATCTTTCCTTCATTCAGTTTCTCACTGAAATATGCGATCGACCTGTCGTCTTGGTTCAATACCGCTCCAATTGCAAATCCACTCACGTCACACTTGACCTGGAATGTCTTGCTAAAATACGGCAAAACCAGAATTGGTTGTTCTGTGATCTTCTTCTTCAACAAATTGAAACTCTTCTCTGCTTCTAATGTCCAGTGAAAAGATTTGTGTCTTTTCTTCACTGTATCCATCATTGATGCGCTAATTCCACTAAAATTTTGGATGAATTACCTGTAGAAACTAGCTAAACCATGGAAGCTTCGAACTTCAAACACATTTCTTGGCAATGGCCAATTCTTAATTGCATCTACCTTTTCCAGATCCATCTTCAACTCATTCGCGGAGATAAAAAAACCCAAATAAATGAGTTCTGTCCTCATAAATGATGATTTCTTCATATTGATCAGCAATTTCTCTTGCTGTAATCTACTCATCACTGCATCTAAATGCTTTAAATGCTCTGCTTCTGTCTTGCTGAAAATTAATATATCCTCAAGATATACAATGATGAATTTCCCTATGAAATCCTTTAGGACTTCATTCATCAATCTCATGAAAGTACTAGGTGCATTCGTTAATCCAAATGGCATGACAAGCCATTCATACAACCCTTCATTTGTCTTGAATGTTGTCTTCCATTCATCACCTTCTCTCATCCGAATTTGATGATATTCGCTTTTCAAATCAATCTTTGAAAAAAATCTTACTTCAATCAAGAAATCCATCAAGTCATCCATCCTTGGCAATGGAAATCTATATCTGATGGTAATCTTATTGATTTCCCTTGAGTCTGTACACATTCTCCAACCTCCATATTTCTTTGGGTTGAGCACTGTCGGAACAATGCATGGACTCAAGCTTTCTCTAATCAATCCTTTGTCCTTTAAGTCCTGGACTTGTCTCTTGACTTCCGTATTTTCTTGTGGTGTCAACCTGTATGCGGCTTTGTTTGGTAAACTGGCTCCAGGTATAGGGTCGATATGATGGCTTATACTCTTGATAGGTGGCAACGAACAAGGTAGTTCATCCACTACTATATCAACAAACTCTTCCAACAACTCCTGGATTTCTTCTAGTAGATCATCTATCCTCGTACTGGTCAAACCAATTATGGGCCTCCTGACCACAATAAATTGTGTGTCTTCCTTCTTCTTAACCTCATTAAGAAGTTCCTTCTGTTATAGGATAAGTCCGTGAGTGCGGACACAAACCGACCTCCCTAGATCCACCTGGATCTAGAACAAAACAGGACAGAATATACCGCTTTCCCTAGATCAAACTATTGAATTAAATTGGAAGTGAGAAGAAGATATGTACCTTGTAATCGCTTCCTTGGTCTCTGTTGTTCCTTGCTTCGCTC
>CBVK0102167516.1:0-23143 GCA_900067695.1 Picea abies
TATAGGAGACTAGGAGGTATAATTACAACTAATGGCCTAAAGCCGACATAGATAAAATAACATTACTAATATAATATTCCCCAATTAAGGGGTAATGACCCAATATTAGGGATTAACAACCCTTGTCTGAGAAAGAGAGTATATTGGAAGTGGTCATGGAGGATGCTAAGGTAGTGGCACAATAGCTAGATAAGGCCAATGAATAAGTTGAAGACTTGAATGTTAGTTCCTCCAAGGTAGAAAGAATGGGGACACCTCCTCTTTTTATTATGGACTTGGACACAAAGGATTTGGAATTCTCTAATTTGAAGTAGAATATAGAGGAATTGATGAAATTTTTTGAGAAATGGAGGACTAAGCACTCAAAGGCATGTGAACATGTAAGCATGTCGAGAGTATTAGTATACAAGAAGAAATAAGACTTGAAAAGGCACAACCAAATGTTGGGTGGTGAGGCCCTGGAGTCCTTGTGAGATGTAATATTTACCTTGGCCCGCACTTAATAGATCCTATATAAGTGTAAGCTCAAATAGGAAGAAATACAAGAGCATGCCAAATTAAAGAAAAATTTGGTCATCACTAAAGGTGAAATGCAGACCCACATCAGTAGAGACTTTCCCAAAATAAGGGAGCACTTGTGTAGGTGGAATTTCTAAATTTGCAATCAATGTCTAAATTTAGAAATTCCACCTCTCACTAGAGTTTTTCTGTATCTAATCCTTGATAGTTTTAGCCTTAAGAACGATCTAAAATATTTGATTACAAAAATTAACAATAACAAATACTTCACTTCACTTCAGTCCATATTAATAAATAACTCAAGAGAAAATATACCAAACATGTGTACTTCAATGTCAACAAATTACAACACTTAGGGCACACCTTTTCATGTATATAATATATCTAAAACATCTTTATTGTAACAAATTTTACAACAGTAAATATTCCCTCCTATCTTGAATATTTATGTTAAATATTATACCAATTTCAGCCCTATGTTATGTTAGATTATTATGAACAACAAGTGCTTGAATTTACACAATCAAGAAGACAAAACAAGATGAAAATAAAGTCTGCAAGAACAAAATATTTGGATAGCTAAAACACTTCATTAATATTTAAGAGATGAAGTTCATGTACATGCTTACAACTTATCATGAGATGGTATAATCTCAAGTTCTCCAAACCCTAGCTAGGGAAAACATAGAAAACCCTAGCCACTAACTCCTTTTAACTAGGAAGCACTCCTAACCAAAGTTGGTCACTCCACCAAGGATCCCCCGATAAGATAGAATCATCATCGACAAGTTTTCCTTGGAACATGCAAAATGGATCCTCTTCTCTTCCTCAACAAACATAACAAGTAGCACTAGGGTTTCCAAAACCCTAGTCTTATTCTCTCACGAGAGCTACAAATATACAATGTTACTTTTACCCTCTAGAGCTATCACAAACCATATATTGTTTGTATGCTTAAGGTGAAACCCTAACCTTATAATTTCCCTTAAACTTCTCTAAGAACCTTAGTGCTCCAAGACAAAGAGAGATAATACAATGACGAGTGTGTCATTATTTTAATTAAAGGATTCTTTCCTTATTTGATTTATATGAGAGGTAAGGGAGTCCAACAATATAAAGTGGAATTAGTCCACTACGAGCAACCTAACTCTACACACAAGTAGGGTCGCACGTGGAGTGATTCCTATACAAGTGACACTTGTCAAGCTCCAATGTGAATATTCCCAACAAGAAAGGCTCCAAGATATGCGTGCTCCATGAGATGTTTCCAATGCTCCACCTAATCAACCCTCCAAAGCTCTTCCCAAGACATGTGCTCCTTCAGGTCACTCTCTCAAACCAAGCATCTTCAAGTTAAGAAAAATCATCCATGTAAGAAACCAAGTGCCCCCATGCCATCTAGGGTTTAATTCCCTCCTCCAAGGTAAGTCATCCTATTATGCAAGAAACCAACCTCCATTCTGTGTGTGTTGCATGAAGAAGCCACCAAATTGTCTAAGTCTCCAATGCTTCAAGGAAGAATGCCACATAAGTATCAACACAAGGTCATGCAATCGAAGAGAAATAAAACACCAATGTGTATGCTCATCTTGAAAAAGCCAAGGGTAATCCATACACCATGCACCCCAGATCACATGAATCACCCCCAAGCATGGTATAAACACTTTTAGAGTAACCTTGAAATGCTCATCATAATTAACAATATACCCACCCAGGAGCTAATTTCCCTAGGGGTTAGGGATAGTATGGAGTTATTAATGGAATTTGAATCATGCCAAAGGGAAAGCATTATGGAAAAAAAAAATTCCAAGGCCTTCAAAGCCCAAGACACCATTAGATCCTTCACCAATGATGTAACATGGATGGGGGCGTTTAGTCTACCTACACCTTTGGATGGAAATATATTTTTATTGATAGAAGAAGAATATGGGAAACAATTGTAGTTGGATAAGGCTAGGCATCAGTCAAATTATATAATAATAATTCTATTACATTTTATCATCAATCTGGGTTTGTAAACTTATAAAGTGTCAGGAACAATATATGCAGAGCTAATCTCAAAGTGTCTAACACGCCATTTTCTAATGAACTACGAAGTAAAAATCTCAGAATTGGTTTCTCATCTAATAGTGAATATTCTAAGGTAGAATTGTAGGTTGAATATAGATCCTTATATTCAAGAGTACTGCATTAGATTCACTCTATAATTTATATTGACAACCTTCAATTGAAAATATAAACATCAGAATTGAAAAACTAATACATACAAGAAATATGTCTATGATGAACAATTTCCAACTAGTGAAGAATTGGTGACCATTAATTGCATAGAATGCGTCTCTAAAAATTCCTTGTTTAGAGAATCACCATTCACATTAACAAACAAGGAAGCATGAGAATCATGTTCCAACAAGAATTAGTTCCAAGCCACACAACATAAATAAAACTGCAGAAATTGAATAATTGCACACAATGAAAGGAAACTATTGGACGACATATACCAGAGGGAGACGACACTACCTCCCTTGGCATACACTATCAAGAAAGACTACAGTGGAGAGCTCTTGATCCGCAACAAGTTATTTAGTCCACAATTCTCCCCTCATTGAAATGATCCTCCCTACATTTATACATATATATTACATCTCATAGAAGGGAATTGGTTACAAAAAAATGAGACTAGGTCCCAAATGCATGGATCTACAACCAAGACAAAATTGATTAAGGCATGGAGGTTAAATAATGGTTGTTGGGATATGCTTTAATAGAATAGAAGCACAACAAAATGATCCTTGAAAAATCCAATATTCCCAAATTCATCCACAAGAGGTGTAACCACCCAAATATTGAAGTGCTACAGGAATTTGGGGTACTACTACAAGAATTTTGGTAAAATCCACCTTGAATATCTGCCCATATCTCCCAAATTTTTTTGTGATTTGGAAATTTGATTACATTTTACTCAATTTGTGGCTTTCTGCACAAAACCCATATCTTTGATTTTCCTAATTCGTCTTCATTTGTATGGAAAGGTAATGTCAAAACTGCTTCTAGAAACAAGTTGCTACAAGAATTCCTATAGTGCTACAGGATGAGAAGATGCTTGCTACAAGATTCAAACTGTTGAATTTTAAAACTAAGTTAGGAAACCACAAAGTCTATTCTAAATAAACATCAAAACATGAGGAAGAAGCAAGAATTTAATGATTAATTATCTTATGAAGCTCAGATGCGGTGAAGGCTTATAAAATGGACAAAATGGAAATACGAGTGACAAATGGGTGAAGATGAAGGTTAAGTCAAGTGAAAATTGGACTAAATGGTCATTGAAAACATGTCAATTATGAGACTCAACACTAGGTCCATGATAATTGGGGATAAAGGGGACCTCCCAACACCAACATAGATCACAAGCCATATTTATGATTTGTAAATGGTATATGGACTGTTCATCACATCAACATGGATACTATGAGGAATTAAAATATAATGTCTATGCAAACACAATTTCACCAAGATCATGCTTCTTTGTTTTCTATTCTCCAACAAGCTTGAATGTGCTCTATTCTAGATTTGGTTTCAATGCTTGGTTTGTTGGCTTTGCAATGTTGATTAAATGAGAGGAAATATATTTAAACAAAGTCAACCCAACACTCCAACTTTGTTGCTAAATGAATGAGCACATTATTTGATGCCAAAATAACAATGCACTCTACAATTTTGAGCCAAAAGGAATAGCATGCCCTCTATGTGTTGAATACAACCAAGCTCAAAATGTTAAGAAACTTATACATTTTGTGGATACATATATGTTTTCAAAAGTAGATAGCTGCTGGTTTACTCTACCTTCCAAATGTTCCTACGCAACACTCATGAAACCATTCCTTTACCTATTCACATTCACATGATGCAAGCAAGAAAAAATGCAAGTATTTTGACTTATCATCACTTATATCATAACAATAATGTATATACTATATTTTCATGCTTATGTAATGTTCATTGTTTTCATTTTTTATGCAATTGGATTGAAGAAACCAATGAATGATTGTAGGAAATAAACAAGTGTTGTGGGGACTGTAATGCATTAACACATCATACATATTGAGGGACAACAAGTTGGGAAATACAATGCCCAACAATTCAATCAAAATAATTTGATACCTATTACATGTGGATGTACAACACATAAGCCACACCTCATACTAGTGATTATATCCAATAGGAAACAATGTTATAGGTGAAAGTCCAACAATTTATTAACACAATTAGTGAGCATAGCAAGGCAATACCAATTGTTTTTAGCGTCGTGGGAGTCAAACACATGGGTTTTGAGGAAATTTCATTTAGATATCATTCCATCGATTTAACTATCATGGATATGATATGCTTGAGTGTTATTTTGCAATGATGTAGGGGAATTCACAAATGCACCAACAATAATACCCCTTGTCAATCCCAAGGAAATGGTTAAAACACATATGTATTAAACCAACAAGAAATGACTCAGTATTCAAGGGATTAATCACCACTATAGTAGAAGTAATTGACTTGATCAATATAATAAATAAAAAATTAACCACACCATAGAAACATAAATTACCATGAAAACCCAAATGGATAAACTAGCACAGATGATTTCTATTTATGCTCAGGAAATATAACAAACTAGAGATATACACTCTCAATCAAAGATCTCATATATTCTTACTCACTGGAAGTATTCTATAGATTTTTTTTCTCAAAGACAATCTTTTCTCCATGTGGACAAGCTCGAAATCCTCTTTGTCCTTCGATATTTGAGCAACTTGCTTCATTCTAAGTCCTCATTCTGTTATTGTGCCCTTATTCTCAAGTTTCCATTACTTTTCCATATATATTGGGTTTCATTTACATCAACGAAGGTGTCCTCTATTATAGAGATGGCTTGGAATTCCAACCATCAAGTGATTTGTTTCATCTTTTTGAGGCCTTTGGTGTTCGGACTTCAAGTTGATTTCTAAGTTCAAACTTTGCCAAGAATTTTTCTTTTTATAAATTTTGGGAGAGGTTTATTTCAGATCACACCTCCCCATTCATAGTATTTTGGTCCCCAAAAGCTTCAATTTGAATATGCAACATGTTGTACATTTCCCCAACACACTCTCTAATTTTGATATCCTTGTAGAAATTCCATTTGGGATTGAAGAGATGTCTTTTGTAGCTGATTTCCTTGAGAAATTTATACTCCTTTCTCTACACATATGGAAATCACTTCTTTCTTCTTAACCTTGACTCTTTAAACTTGTCTCTTGCAAAAATTCCATCTAGGATTGAAGAAATGTCTTCTAGTGCTAATTTCCTTTGACAATCCCTACTCCTTGGTCTACAAGTATGGAGATATATTCTTTCTCCTTAACCTTGACTCTCTAAACTTGTCTCTTGGATGTCTAGTCCTCGGGATGAAGCTTTGGAAGAAGCCTCCAACATGTGTCTTGCAAATGTCTAGTTAACTTGCAATGCTAGCAAAAATTCTTGCAACTGCATGGGTTGCTCAATATTCTCTTTTTGATTGTGTTCTTTTTGTTGACAATGAGCTTCTTCCAATGGGTAGTCACTTGGTGGAATCTTATACCACAAAAGGAACATGCTTCAAAGTTTCAAAAATCATTAGTCTCATGTCCTTTCTTCTTACAATGGAAACATACCAAAGATTCTTTGTCATACCTAATCTACAAAATTCCATGGATATTCCACTAGATAGGTTCATCACAACAGATCTAATAAAATACTGAAATCCTTATTGTGAAGGTTAATTTCCTTTAGATCTTAGATTCTTTAATTATTGTTTTTCTTATTACAATGTATAAAAAGATGAAATGTGAAAAATAGAGAGAAAAAATAAATACTCACACACCATCCACAAATAAACACAAGATATAATCTGGGAAACCCAATATGGGAGAAAATCCAACTAGAAGGTAAGGTCGCTATGCCCTCTTTTCTTCAAATGCAAGTACAAATAAAGAGTCACTCTCTATGGAGTTGTCTTTGAAATTGACCTATATGGTTGCTACAAATCCTTCTATCCTCCTCTGTTTTTCTCTAAAAATACAAATCTCGGGTGCTCTGCTCAAATATGGAACAAATACAATGCTCAAGAATGGAACTCATTCTCCTCCTAGCGGTTTGGTATTTAACATCACTTGATAGCCATCTAAGGGTAGGGTTTGACTTCCTCAACCCTCAATTGTGATAAGGTTTTGTAACTTCTAGAATCTTCTTGAAATTCCATACGTGGCTAGCCCCATATGTGTGATTCATGGGGGATTTCATGGCATCCACTCGTACCATGGTGGTCAACATGGTAGGTTAACTTGAAAAAGGCATAACGTTTTCATACAAGCTCCAATTAACATGATTTTTTCATCATTGGAAAGGTCTCGATGTGTATAATAACGTGAAGGGTTTGTAACTAATGAAGGGAAATTTTCGACCCAAAAAAATGTCATTTGATTCCTCAAAATTTATCAAAAAGGTTTCAAACCTCAATTTTCCAAACCGGGACCTACCGTTAAAATGACCCTGCAAGTTGATTCATCCATTTTTTTCCACTCTGAAATAACTGAGATAGATGAAAAATAATATAATGATCCAATATGGATCATACCTTCTCATTTAGGGATGTTTTTGGTCCCCAAAATCTTTAATGAATGAGGTGAGGAAATTTTTCCTCTACCTTCTGTTAGAAAAGTGGGTGTGCTTGTTTAACCATAGACAATATAGCAATATTGTCACCCAACCATAGGCACAAATGCCACCCCCAAGCACATTAACCTTGAAAAAGAGAATAATTCCGGTAGAAAATCAATAGCAAACCAAGGCTAGCGCATCAAGCAAAGATAACCAAAGACGATGTAGAAATTCCAAGCCAAAAACCAAAACACAAGTTGCAGTAGTTGCAGCTGCAACTCCTCTCCAAACTTGCGCACAACTGGTCTTATGCAGTTACGAGTGAGTGAGTCACAAATGATCTCTAGAGGCCTCTATTTATACTACTCCTTCTTAGCTGTCTAGGCCAACTTCTCTTCTTGGGGGCTAAAAAATCAATATTAATTATTCTCTTTAGTCTACTTGTCTTCTAGGGTTATTGTCCAAGGATTTAGGGTTTGCCTTGATTCTCGAAATATTCTAGTCTTGTCAAAGGTCACAAGTGGAGGTTAATACCTCCCACATCTACCATAATATTTGTTGGATTACTGACAGGGGGGCTGAATCAGTAATAGAACAATTGAATCATTTTTAACCATATAATGCAAGTGTTATAAAAATGTAGCATTATCATCCAATATTTTCAGAGTAAATAAACAATGAACAAATGAACAATCATACACATACACAATACACCAGTGTTTTTACGTGGAAACCCAAAGCGGGAGAAAACCACATAATGCTTTTTCTTATATGTCTGAAGAATTACATTCATTGGAAGCACCAACTTCCTTTGTTTTCCAACTACAACTGAAAGGAGGCTCCAACCCCTAGTTTCTCATGCTACAACCTAAGGGAAGCTCCAACTTCCCAATTATCTGTCTACAACCATAAGGAGGCTACAACCCCCTCTGTTCTCCAGATACAACCGGAAGGTGGCTACAACCACCTGTCCTTGCCCCATCCAACCGCCCTGACATATAACTAGAATGATGGAACCATTGTCACACTATCACTGTAAGATGTACTATTGTAAACCTATACCAATAAACTTGCACCAAACAACTTGAACCATGTATCAACCATGCATCAACCTGCACCTCAACATGTAATCAAACTGTACCATAAACAAGTGCATCAACCATGCACCAACATGTACCAAACAACCTGCAATCAAATTGTACCATAAACAAGTGCATCAACCATGCACCAACCTGTACCTCAACATTCAAACCTTCCTTAACTTTAACAACAAGAGACTAGCATTTTCATCAAACTTTACTTTAGTCTCACATGACTAATTTTGGATTAGTCAACAACCCTAACTTGAAATAATCATAACTATGTACCTGTAATGAATAAAGATCTAAAAATGGTACACAATGTTCTTCAGTGTATTTTATGCAATTCCTCCAAACTTCACTACTTGGAACCTCTCAAAAAAGGAGTTATAACAAAAATGGCACACCTTGTTGAATTCTAGCTTATTCTAGATAGAGAACTTGTAGAGTGTGCCCCGCACAAAATATTTGTTGTATGGATATGAAAAAAATAAAAAATGTACTACATACTGTACTCTAACCAATACATTTGGTCTTACTGAATTTGGATCTGTTATGAAGAAGTTATGATGTTTTTACCTGAAACACTTGTTTTAAACTAGTTTCAGGACTAGCCACAAACCCTATTTTCCACGATATGTAACTCCAAAAATACAACGACCCACAAGATGAAATTTGTATCACAACTACTTGAATATGTTTCCTCAATGTCCTCCCAATTTCACAGTCTGAATCATTCTAGAAAAAAAATTATTGCGAAAATGGTGAGATGACCTGCAAATAACATACCTTGGAAAGCATCATCAAAATAATTTATCCTCCCTTGAATTTCAACCTTCTTTGTTAAATATTGTGTAACTGCAAAGAATATTCTTATCCCCTTTTGTGGATAAAGATAAAATATATTTATTATTGATTAGATCAATCCCCTTTTTTGGATTGATCATGTCGGGTATTGTAAATGACCAAATCCCCTTTTGCGGATTGGTCAAACCCTAATTGTAATAGGCTAAATAGGAATTCAGCCCCAGAATATATTAAAGAGGCCCCAGAATATATTAAAGGTGGTTATAACCATCCAGAAGAAGAAGTCGGCCCTGCTAGTGAAGAGACACTTCCACACGTGCCAAAATTGTATAAATAAGAGAGGCCATCGCCTCATTTAGACACACACTTAGCTCACTCATCTAGTGCGCAAGTTTTGAAGGAAGCTGCAGTTGTTGGTTGCCGGAAGAAGGAAGAGAGAGAGGTGTGTTGCTCAGTGTTGTGTATTCTTTGTTGTCTGGTTCATTATCTTGGCATTGTATTGGCTATATATATTAAGGAAGTTTTGTTGGGTTTTCTTCCCCTTGAGGGTTTCCCAGGATAAATGCTTGTGTACTCTTGTGATTGTGTTTCTCTCAATGATAATGTCTATGCTATTGTTATCTAGTAAATTGAAAGTAACCTAATAATAGCTTAAACTTTAACATGGTATCAGAGCTAAGCTAAAGAGAGCATCTTTCACAGGAAACAGAAAAACGTCACTGTTGTCGTACATGAAAATTAGGGATTTTATTGAAGAAGTTTTTTAGCCCCAAATCCATCTAGAAAGGTGCTCTCTACCTCAAGGAACATTTTGGCATCTTCAGCACACATTTTCAGTGGCTAGATCTCCCGAAAAGTGAAACCCTAGTTTTCACAAAGTACCAGAAGTACCAGAGTACCAGAAAAACAGAAGTACCAAAAAACCAAAAGCACCAGTCTAGAAATCTGTTGGTCCAGTTTCAAGGGTCAAAATTTGGATTTTCAGAAATCTAACTGTACCAGCATACTCGCCTCAGTCCAACGCATCTTTTGGTGAGTTCAGTTTTCAGATTCATGTAATTTGATTTTTTTTATTATTTCTATAGCCCAGAGGGCTAGGGTTTCTACTACAAGAAAGAATGGCTACCAGCATGAGGGTAGAAGACAGGATGGAGGGATCTAGAAACTTCAGATCTTGGAAGCATAGGTTGCAGATGATTCTAGATGAGAATGATCTTCTAGAACATGTTACAATGGGTGTACCAGAACCAAATGAAGAAGAGCAAAAGACCAAGCATAAGAAGAATGAAAAGAAAGCAAAGAGAATCTTGTCAGATTCAGTAAAAAATCACTTGATCCCTCGTATATCCGAACTACAGACGGAAAGGAAAATGTATGAAGCACTCAACAGATTATATGAAAGCAAAGACATTAGCCGGAATCTTGCCTTAAGAAATCAGCTTCGTAATATGAAGATGGACAACTCAGAATCTGTCACATCCTATCTTATGAGAGTTTCTCAGATCAGAGATTAGCTTATAGCTATTGGAGATGTCATTAGTGACAAAGAACTTGTAACCACAACCCTAAATGGGTTTCCAACATTTTGGATTCCCTTTGTACAAGGAGTGTGTGCAAGAAGCAAGTTACTCAAGTTTGATAAGTTATGGGCAGATTGCACACACGAAGAATCTAGATTTGCATAACAACAAAAGAGATTAATTGTTGACGAAGAGGAAGCTCTTACAGTTCAAAAGAACAAAATAAGTTCCTTGAGGAGGAACAATAAAGAATCTAACTTCGTAAGAGTTTCAGATAAGAGGAGAGATGTTTCAAAGATCAGATGCTACAACTGTCAAAAGTTGGGACATTTTTCCTATGACTATCCTCAAGGAAAAGGGAAAAGAAAGCATCAAGCGCATGTGGCAGAGGAAGAGGAATCTCCTCCCTCAAAAAAAAGCTTTAGCAGAAACTAAGGATTATGTACTTTAAGTTGAATATAGTTGATAGCAAATGGTGGAGTCCGTGGAGCCTCCCCACACAAAAACAAAAGATAAGTATTCATGTTTATTTTTAGTATCTTGTTTACTTTAATACTTTATCATTACAAATTAGTTTTTTGTGAGAATGTTAATTAACCTTGTTTTATTTCAGTGTCTATGCAGACTTATGAAGGAAGTATCAAAGAAGAGGATGAAGAAAGAGAAAAAATATTTATTTTAGCTATGATCACTCATGAGAGTGACAAAGAAAACATATTGTAAGTAAGTTTACAAGTCTCGGAAGAAAGAACTTATGCCATGACTTGCATAGAACATGAGAAAGACGTATGATATGGTGACAGTCAGTAAAGACCAGACAATATCTAGTATTTATGTAGGAGCAGGAGGCTCCTAAAGATGCAGAATAAAAATATTCAAGATGAAGAAAAAGATGGATACTCAGATATAGTGGATGAGATGCAGGTAACTACAGGTTGCTCTAGTACCGTTCTTATAGATGCGAAGGGAGCAGGTTGATCTAGTATGAAGACAGAAATAAAGAAATATTTTAACTCAATAAGGCATCCAGGATATTACAGAAGAAAACTTCAAGGATGATGATTAGAAGTTATTAGCTTGGTGCAAGAGGGAGCGATGTCTCCGAGTTCGAAATGAAGGATCGTGATTTGATGCAGTTAGAAAAGCATATGGATGGTGCCCAAATATTTTGATCAAGATGAAAGCTATCCAGTAGATGGATGGTGCCCAACAGATGGGTAGCATGGTATTATACCATGGAAAGGTTTTGGACCACAAGAGATTTTTTCAGATCCCATAGCTAGACCTTCGTAGAGAAGGAGAAAGAGAAAAGACCTTCATAGAGAAGGAATGATCAATCCCACAGGTAGACCTTCGTAGAGAAGGGGGATGAGAAATTTTCCAAGGTTGGCCTTTGTCCAAGTGTTGAGTTTTGGATACTCTAGGGACATGCTAGAATACCCTCATAGAGAGGGGTGTGACCACCCTCATAGAGAGGAATGTGGATGTTTTTCCAAGGGGCGGTGGGCAGATACTCTCCTCTAGCCAAGGATTGAGTAGCCTGGAACACAAACCTTGACCATGTGGAATGGTTAGTTGGCTCTTGAGGTTTGTGTCATGATCCTGCGTGGATCATGGAAAGGGAGTCTAGTCTTGCCCAGGCTAGCATCTTAGCTTCTCTAGTTCACGTGGGATGACTAGGAGTGAAGCTATGGCAGTAGTCCTCCCCAGTGGGTGGGTGAGATATATGACTACAAGTGAAGGGAGAACATAAAAGGAAAGGCAAAACTCATAGAATATATTATGTGTGAAGATAAGACATCTTTTGTGAGAAGATAAGATATCTTCTATGTGAAGATAAGTAAGAAGTATCTTTTGCATGAAGATGAAAGAAAAAAAGAGTATCTTTTGAGCGAAGATAAAGAGAACAAAACTTTCGATGATTTATAGATATGCCAGTCAATGATCATGATGCCAGATGACCAAGTGGATGCCTCCAATTATCTAGTTAATGATGATTACCCAGTTGATGATGTTTCCCAGTTGATAATGTTATCTAGTGGATGCTGCTACCTAGTTGATGTCGACATCCAATGACCTGTCAAAAGATAAAGAATATCCTTCTTGTTAAGAGGCAGTGTTAAAATATTGTGTAACTGCAAAGAATATTCTTATCCCCTTTTGTGGATAAAGATAAAATATATTTATTATTTATTAGATCAATCCCCTTTTTTGGATTGATCATGTCGGGTATTGTAAATGACCAAATCCCCTTTTGCGGATTGGTCAAACCCTAATTTTAATAGGCTAAATAAGAAGTCGGCCCCAAAATATATTAAAGGTGGTTATAACCACCCAGAAGAAGAAGTCGGCCCTACTAGTGAAGAGACACTTCCACACGTGCCAAAATTGTATAAATAAGAGAGGTCAGAGCCTCATTTAGACACACACTTAGCTCACTCATCTAGTGTGCAAGTTTTGAAGGAAGTTGCAGTTGTCGGTTGTCGGAAGAAGGAAGAGAGAGAGGCGTGTTTCTCAGTGTTGGATATTCTCTGTTGTCTAGTTCATTATCTTGGCATTGTATTGGCTATCTATATTAAGGAAGATTGGCTGGGTTTTCTTCCCCTTGAGGGTTTCCCAGGATAAATGCTTGTGTACTCTTGTGATTGTGTTTCTCTCAGTGATCCTGTCTATGCTATTGTTATCTAGTAAATTGAAAGTAACCTAATAATAGCTTAAACTTTAACATTCTTTACTTCACCTTCGCTCTGAAATTCGGCTTAGATATCCTTTGGTTACCTAAGTCACCTGTATATTTTCAATATGCACAAGTGTGATTAAAATGAGAGAGTCTTTCCTCTTATTTATACTTTCATGTAGCTTTTTCAAGGGGTTACCTTTTAACCATTTCAACCCACTTTCCTTATTTTAGGGTTAAACCACTTCTAACCACTTGTCAACTTAGTAATTTCTCCACTAACTTTATTATTTAAATAGTTTCTTTTGTATTCACTTTCACTTATGGTACACTCATCACTTCATTTTTTTGTTTACCTTCTAAAATCTCTTAAACCACTTTGACTACTTTGACCTTTTGGGGATTCTAGATGACTCATGAGGGTTCTCCAACTTCACATGGCCATAACTCTCTAACCGTGAGGGGTTATGTGACGCTCCACATACCACTAGAAATGGAATGACATGTACTATCCATATAGAATATTCTTACATGCAAATACATCAAAACTCGTACCATTATCCATCAACCAAACTTGGGTCCATTACCCAAACCTTTCTCCAACTTCACATGGCCATAACTCTCTAACCGTGAGGAGTTATGTGACGTTACATATTCCCCCAGAAATGGAATGACATGTACTATCCATATGGAATAGTATTACCTAAAAATATATCAAAACTCATACCATTATCCATCAAACAAACTTGGTTCCATTACCCAAACCATTGTGCTACCAGAATTCGCTACCGAACTTTCTTCAAGGGTTGACATCAATGAAAACCAACCCAATTAATAAACAATCTCCCCCTTTGGCATTGATGGAAACACTCTGATGCAATACTGAAGTCATGTCACATATGCTCCTCATTTACCTTTACCTTTACATTTACCTTTGCATCTGATAAATCTCCCCCCCTTTGTCATCAATGGAAAAGGTATCTTTCCATCCAGGGTTGCTCCCCCTAACTGAATTGTCCTTGGGGATACTCCCCCTGACTGAAATCTTCCTTAAACTGATCTTTCAACCTAAACTGTCCTCTTTATGGTGCTTCCCCGTGTAGATCTAAGACATATAAGATCATCATTCAAAAGCATTCATTTTGGAGTAGAAATCACTCTGAGTCTCTAGAGAAGATACTCAAAGGATTCTCTTGGAAGCAATTTTGTAAAGATGTATGCCACTTGATATTTTGTGCCCACATATTGAAATATGATGTTATTCTCTGCAACTTTTTCCCATAGAAAGTAATACTTTATTGGAATGTGCTTCATCTTGGAGTGCATCACCGGGTTCTTTGGGATATTGATGGCACTATTATCATAATAGATTGGAATGGTTTCATCATACTCAACCTGTATATCTTTCGGAGTTTGTTTCATCCATAGAACCTGTGTACAACATGTTGTTGTTGCAATATACTATGCCTCGGTTGTAGATAAGGATATCAATGATTGTTTCTTGCTTAACCATGATACTAAACACTAATCCAAGTAGAACGATGCTCCACGGGTGCTTCGTCGATCATCAAGTCAACCTACCCAATCTGCATCTGTGTAGGAAATAAGTGATAGGTCGTTTCTTTTTGGATACCATAATCCAAACTCTTATGTTCCTTTAAGATATCTCAAAATCCTCTTCACTGCTAATACATGTGATTCCTTTGTTGTTTCTTGAAATCGTGCCACTTGTCCAACTTCTTGCATTACATCTGATCTGGATGTTGTCACATATAGTAAGATACCAATCATTGACATATATTTCCTCTATTCTGTAGACTTTGAATCATCATATTTTCTCAACTTGCAACTGGTTTGCATAGGAGTGGTAACTAGTTTGTAATAATCCATTACGAACCTCTTTAGAATTTCTCTGATATACTTAGTTTGAGAAATAAAAATTCCTTGGTTTCTTTGACATATCTGAATACCCAAAAACAAGGATAGTTCTCCAAGTAATGACATTTCAAATTCATTATGCATATCCTTTGCAAATTTATGGCTTAACCTATCATTAGTACTTCCAAAAAAATATCACCAACATAAATTTCAATTAATAAAATACTACCTTGAGTTACCTTGATGTAGAGGTTGTTGTTTGTGCTTCCTTTCCATAGCTCGTAGGGATTTTTTTCATTGTTGT
This sequence comes from Picea abies, assembly GCA_900067695.1. Lineage (NCBI taxonomy): Eukaryota > Viridiplantae > Streptophyta > Pinopsida > Pinales > Pinaceae > Picea > Picea abies. The sequence goes on from CBVK0102167516.1 coordinate 15,457, forward strand.
TTCTTATCATTACTCTTTTTTGAATGTGAACAGTTCTATGCACTGCATGTGTCCAAAAAATATCTGTCAATTGGAATCCATTAGCATTGTTCAAGCCATTTCCTGTGTAATTATCATCCATTATAATAATGTTCCTTTGTCTCTGAACCACTCTCTGAACCAATCTATGAATCCATGCTCTCGTCCACTGTCATATATCTTTCCAAACCTGCTAAGTTTTCTTATGAAACCATCTATGTCCATATTGTCTAAGACTCTACTTGCGCAATTGTCCATAATGTTGACCCATTTATCACTCTACTATCATGAAATCTTGATTAATCTATCAAACTGTACTTCTGCTAACTGACTGCTCTGAATATGTCTTCTCAAAATCTGCAAGTTGCTCAAAGGATGGTTCTTTGGTTCGTCATAGCTATCGCATAGACTCCCCCTGTCTAATATTCATATTACCTATGAGTCTCTAAGTCGGATGGATCAGAACAATTCATGCTCTGATGTGTATTCATCATCATATTCATTGGTAGATTCATCATCATCTTCATTGGTAGATTCAGTATCTCTCTGAGCTCTGACTTCTTTCTTTATGTCTGTGGATTCATCTTTCACTACAATTCCTTAAAGTACAATCTCTTGAACATGTTCCTTATTTTCCTGTCCTTCCTTTCTTTTAGTTATTTTCCAAACCTTTCTGTATCTGACATCTTTATTTTTCTCTCTAGAATTTTCTTCATCTCGTTTTATTTCCAATATTGTGATCTCTGGTACCTGGTCTTTGTTCACATGTTCTTCCTGTTTTCTTATACATACTTTCTTATATCTGATATCAGTGTTCTCTTTCATGGAAGTATTGGTCATGCTTCTACAATCACTGGTTATGTGTCTATATTTATGACATTTGTAACACTCAATGTTACATGGGGCCACATAGGCACTTCTTGCTTGAACATTTATTTTATAATCCCCTACAACCTTATGTCCAAAATTAGTACAATAAAAACAATGACCATAAAAGAAATTTGCATACCTAGGAGTGAATGAACTTATTTGTAGTGTAGTCCTTCTAAATTTATGCCTTGTCTGATCATGATCATGATTGAAGCTTCTTTGTGGCTTGAATGCAGATGGTCTTCTTGAATATGTATCTTCAATAGTTTTCTTATGTTTTGGTTGACTATGATTCCTTCCTTTGAGTACTTCTGCATAACGCTTTCTATTTTCTTCATTCTTCTTTTCTAGCAACCTAGAGTGCTTCTCTTCATTCTCTGTAACTTGTGTGGATGTTTCTGTCTCTTCAACGTTCTTTTTTATCTTGACAATTTTACTTCTCAATGTGACAACTTCTTCTTCAAGCTTCTCCACCTCTTCTTCTTTCTTTAATATCTGAGACTTCATGACTTCTTATGTTCTCTTCGCTTCTTCAAGATGAATTTTTAATGTGATTATTTCTTCTTCAAGTACTTTCTCTTCTTGACCAAACTCTGACTCAAGCTAGTTTAGATCATTAATTATTTCCTTAAGATGATCTGTCAATATCTTCTCTCATTTCTACTTCTTCCTTCTATGCTTCTATGTTGGCTTCCAAACACTGCTTTTGATATTCAAGATTTTCTTTGATCTTTCTGGCTTCTTCTAGCTGAGTTCTTAAGTTCTCGATGACCTGTTGGGTTTCTTCAAAAATGTGAACACTTTCCTTTTTTTTCATCAATTCTTTCTTGAGTGACTTGTTTTCTTCTCTTAGCTCATCTAAAGAACTAATCAATTCTACCTCATAATTGTCTTCTTTTTCAAAAAAAAATCTGTCTCATTTCCTTCATGGCATTGTATTTCAAGATGTTTGTGTTTTTCACAATTAAAGAAAAACAACATATCTTTGTTGATTATGTACTCTTCATCTTCTGAATCTATTTGACATAGTGAACATATTTCTTATTAGTCTTTACCTTCATCTTCTTTGGCATTTTCTGAATCTGTGATGGGTGAAGAATATATGTCATATAACTTATCCCAAATTTCTTTGGTTGATGAACATTTACCAACCTTTTCTCTTACCGAATTAGGTAATCCTTCCCAGATGAAATCCATTGCTATTTTGTTATTCTTCTTCAATTCCTTCTTGGTTGCAGTCTTTGCCCTTTTTGAACTATCATATCCTGTAGTGACTGATAGCCAAATATAATGCCCCTATGCCTATAAAAATAATTTCATCCTTATGCTTCACATCTCATACTTTAAACCATTCTGACCATTAAACAATGGTAATCCATTCTCAGAATAATCCATGATCTCCTTCCAGTGGTTAAACTGTTTCCTGAAGGAACCTGCTCTGAAACCAATTGTTGGATTACTGAGAGGGGGGGTGAATCAGTAATAGAGAAATTCAATCCTTTTTAACCACAATATGAAAGTGTTATATAAATGTAGTATTATCATCCAATGGTTGCATAGTAAATAAACAATGAACAAATGAGCAATCATATAGAAGAAAACAAGAAAGTATAATAAATCCCAACGTGGCTCTACACAGGGACCATCACACGTAGAGAAGAAAACAAGAGAAACAACAGAACAAGTGTGCGTAGAAGAAAGGCAGACGGAGAAACAAGAAATATCAATGGAAGAAGGAGAAGGGCAAGATACAGGAATGGATACACAGATGTCAGAAGCATCTGAACCATCAGAGGCCCAAAAGAATAGAATATGGGAGCAAGCAAGTGGCTCCAGAAAGAAGGTCAAGGCCCACAAGAAACCCATGGTGACATCATTGACAACAGACAATGTGGATTTGATAGCCATGACAATGGAAGATTCACTGTCAGAGATGTGGGAAAATGTCGAAAATCACAAAGCTTCAATTTTGGAGCAAATACAAGAGGTGAAAACAACGTTGGAGAAGTTAAAGGTCAGGATAGAGTAGCAACAATAGAAGAGAACAATGCCAGATAAAGAAGGGGCACCGATGGGAGAGACAGTGCAGATCATGGCACAAGGGAGTGTAAACTTCCATATTACTCCCAAAATGTTGTTTATAGATGAGGAGACAATGCAGAGGCCCCTGAAGGAAATTGATATGTTTTACTTGGCATTGCCCAAGATTCCAACCAAAGTGTTGTACAAATTACAAGTGAGTGTCGCCCAGGAGATTCAGTCCGGAGAAAGGTCCAACGCGACAAACTTACAATTGGTGCAGGAAGACAACACCTCAATGAAGGAGGCACTTCGCTAGGAAGGGTAGGAGAAAAATATGGTGGAGAAGAAGGTGGATGAAATGGAAAACTAGGTCCACGCAGTATTCCAAGCCATCTCGGATAGCGAAGGAGTACAAGGAGTGTCATCGCAAGAGAAAATGTAGAATATAGCATATACGATGCAACACTACAAGGACCAGATCAAAGAACTGGAGGAGCACGCAGTTCCCATAACTCCTCCATAAACCAGAGTGAAAAGAGAGTAGGATGTGACATCTTCTGCAGAAAACATCACGCAGAACATACACATGATGACATAACTATTGGAGAAGAGCGCCTTGCTATGGACACATATTCTAGAGGATCGGAGCTTATAAGAGCTACAGTGGAAGGAGGAAAATCTACATGCATCCATAGAATACGTCAAACAGTGACAGAGAACAATGTCACTACCAAAAAATATCAATATTGTCGTAGAAATGAAGACTTTACAGGCAAAGGAAAAGGCAGTACAAGTGCAGAAGATAGCACGATAGGATCAGTTGGAGCCCCTACAAGAAAAGGTAGAGCAGTTGGTTTTCGATATCGACGCATCAAAACTAAATGTAGAGTGCAAAGGTGTGGAAGGAGGAGAGTTTCTACAAAACCCAGGCACTGCGGAGCTCATGGAAGATATGGCCAAAAGGAGCAAGCAGTCTTAGGTGCAGTACCAGAGAATCACTGAAATGTATGACGTCTTAGCACAAGCAGTGATAAATGTTGGAGTTAGGCAGTGACTCGGGACAAGTCATGATGTCAGTGTTGGGGGCTTGTTGGGCGCAGGCCCATTGTGGAGAAACGCATGACATGGGAGAAATACAGATGGCAGGAAAAGCAACATGTGGAAAGAAAAAGTGCATGCAGAGGAGGAAATCATGTGAGGCACACATGCAAGAAGACCTAACCATGCTAGGGTTAGGGTTTTGGTAAGAGGATGTAATGGCTGGAAAGCCAAAAACATGTATAAATAGGTACCTAGGAGGTCTAGGTTGGGGTTCGAAGACTATTATGGGTTTTGGTTTGGGTTTTTGGTTGTGGTTCAGAATGTCTGTAAAATCCGATCTCATTTTGTAATTTGTTGAGCCGAGGAGAGGAAATAAGGTATATATTGAGGGTTATATCACAGGCTAAGGATCTTGGTGTGATGTAGTCCGCCTCATTGTAGATCTCGACCCGTTTGATGGAGTTATAATGTGTGCGGCATTGTAGTTTTGGAAACACCATAATAAAATAGCAGAGCAGCCAAATCTTTGTGGGCGTAGCCCAGGAGGGGGTGAAACACGGTAGATCATGTGTTATTTGATTGAATATTGTGTATTTCCTTTACTGTCAATGATTAGATGTTAGACAAATGCATGATTGACTTAGTTAGATCTATTATTTTACATGCATGAATAAGAATGACAAAATATTCAATATAAGATGAATGTTAGAGTAAAAAAATGAAGATCACAAAGCGTAATCCCAGATCCCGACTCATTCCCAGGATGCAAACACCTGAGCATTGAAGCCACCCATAAGAACTATCTCGGGTGAGACTGTGTAGTGCATTATGTCCGGTGTGTTTCCTTCTGTTTTACTAGGAGGACCGATAGTTTTAGGGAGTTTTGTTGGAAACCATAGTAGATATGAATCTGGGTCAGTCCAAGAATGGTAGTTAGAGGAAATAAACAACCAACACCGAAACAGTAAATCTGGTAAGTCATCTTCAAAGAACCTCTGCACATTCGCCCTGTTCTCCACAAAAACCCATGTCGTAGAAGTTTAAAATTTGTTTTTATCACTCCAGAATCTTCGTATGAAAATCATTGTTTGATTGGGACGCCTTTTTAAATTAAAATCAATTAATAAACAAAAAAGTCATCATTTGTGTTAATTAAATGAAGTGGTGCAATATTTTATTATTAAAAAGACATATTGGTTCATTTTTTTCTTTTACAAAAAGACCCATTGTTTCAATATCATATACCTCTTGAGAGACTATATAAACAGAGAAAAATGGTAAGAAGGAAAGTGTCTCTGCAGTCTACATCAAAACATCAAAAGAAAGAGCAGAGTCCAAGAAAGAAACTGTAAACATTTTTTTGCAGTGAGGGTGGTAGGCAGGAGCTTGGGAGGATTGCAATCCTCTGTAGGTTAAAGCCTATTTCACAAGGGAGTTGGTGCTTCCTAGAGTTGGTGCTCTAAAACAAGGGAATTGGTGCTTCCTAGATTTGGTGCTCTAAAACCAAGGGATTGGTGTCTCCTTGAGTTGGTGCTCAGAAGAAGAGAGATTGGTGTCTCTCACACAATTGTAACTTGTAATTGTTATTGCTATATTTAAATTTATGTATTCAATACATTCGTGTTGATCAATTTTTATGATTAATTAATTTGTTAATTAATAATTGTTAAAGTTTTTTAAAAAAAGAAGCAATACTAATTCACCCCCCCCCCCCCCTCTCAGTATTGGCCCATAGTTCAACAATTGGTAACAGAGTCTGTGCCTTCACCACATTTTAACCACTGGAAGGTATATTCTAAAGAGATCAAATGGATCAGTAAGAAGAAATGTCCTCCAACATAGCACCATTCTTTAAAGGAAATGATTATGCTTTATGGAGTATAAGAATGAAAAGTTATTGATGAGCCTTGGCTACGATGTCTAGCAATCTGTTGAAAATTGTTACACTTCTCCGTCTACTCCACCTACTGATACTCCTGCAAATAATCTCTTCAATGACAATTCAAGAGTTGTTAATGCTATTCTTAGAGGATTAGCAAATCCTATATTTGTAAAAGTGATGCACTATAAATCAGCAAAGGAAATTTGGGATAAACTGAAGATCATCTATGAAGGAGATGGAAAGGTCAAGTAAGCTAAACTTCAAACACACGGAGGGAAGTTTGAGAGTCTGGAGATGAAAGAGGAAGAAAACATTGCAGGATATTTTCAAAGAGTAGATGAAATAGTCAATTCAATAAGAGAATTGGGAGAAGAGTTAAAAGACAAGATTATTGTCCAAAAGTTGTTGAGATCGTTACCAATGAGATATTATTCCAAGGTATCTACCTTGGAATATCGATAAGACCTTGACATCTTTACAATGGATGAACTTCATGGATTCTTATAGCATACGAAATGATAACCAGACAAGAACAGTCATCAAAAAGGGAAGTTACCATTCAAATGCTTCAATTGTGGCAAAATTGGACAATTCGCTAAAAAATGTCCCTGTCCCAAACAAGAAGATAATGATGATGAAGAAAATATAATGAGAAAGACCATAAAAAAGGAAGAACCAAAAACAAAAAGAAGAAGACCTTTTACACCAAAGAGGACAACAATTCATCTAAATAAAGTGAAGATGAAGAGTTAGAACATTTATTTATGGGTATAGAAACCCAAGATAATATTTCTAAATATACTTTTGATATTGAAGAAAACTATGAGAATGAAGGAGAAGTAGACCTAGAATCAGAACTAATTAGTGCTCTGGATAAAATTAGAAAGTATAAAAAGAAGAACAAGTTACTAAGGGGACAACTGCTAGAATTTGAAGAAGCACAACAATTAAGAGAAAATGAAGTTTCAAAAACCATCAAAGAATCCGAGCAAATCATCATTGACCTGAAGACTCAACTTTGAGAATCCAAGAGAAATGAGGAAGTCTTTATTAAACAGCTCAATGAAAAACAACAAGATTGTAAGAAGCTAGAGAATGAAATTGTTCAACTAAAGAGGGAACTTAAGAAATGAAACAACCAATCAAGATTTGAGAACAATTCAAAAATCTTTAATGACATTATTAATAGTCAAAGATCACCAAACGATAAGATAGAACTAGGATATGATCAAGATTCAACCTCTACAAAACAAAAGACTGACAAACAACCAATCATTTATGCAAATGTTCTTATAATCCTCTTAAAAAGGGAAGATAACAAGGGGAAGATGTTACCATTAAATAATGTTCCTAATAAACATAAATCAACACCCCCTACAAAAGAAAAATAAGACAAAAAGAATACAGTGACCAGAAGGACTCCTCCTAATGGATATCAATGTATATTCCTTGGATATTTCTACTCTTGCAATAATTTTGAACATAAAGCAATACCTTTTATATCCTATAGAAAGAACAATCCTAAAAATGTCTAAAGATATAAGAACAACAAGAATAATGAAGAGAAAAGAAACTATAATTCATTTTCTCCTTTACAAGATTACAATGTTGAATGTCACAAGTGCAACAATTATGGTCATAAAGCCAATGAATGTAGATTGCCAATGCAATCCTTGAAGACAAGCATTCCCAACAATAAAGATAAAAAGATATGGAAAGAAAAAAAATGTGGAAGAAAAGGTAAAAAATGTAAAGTAGCCTTGTATGCCAAGAAAAAAAAGTGGCAATGGTATATTGACAGTGGATTCTCTAAGCATATGACAGGAGATAAAATCAAATGTGAGATCGGAAGAG
>CBVK0102167521.1:0-10607 GCA_900067695.1 Picea abies
ATGAACTTGGAGTTGTGGTGGCGAGGTGGGTCTACGTCTATGAAAGTGGACAATGTTGGTCAAGCTATCTCTCGGTACTCCATGTCTGCAACCTAAGAGCCTTGAGACATCATCTTCATAGTTCTCCCTAGGATTTGGGGATAGCATCTGGCTCCTGCTTGGGGACATGTACTCATCGTAGAGGGCATGAGAACCGCAACATATCCTAGTGGAATTGTGCCTGTATTGAAAAATAACACTGTAAAATCTAGGGCGGTTCTATCACACTTCATCGATATACATCAAAACAAAAAATGAAAACTAATCTAGAAAAGAAAAGTTTAGCATTTTTTCAAAAAATTATAAGTTAAGCATGAAATCAATATGCAAGTAGAAAAAAATTAAATATGAAATGCATCTAAATCGTCATGAGAAATCAATATGCAAATGAAAGGAAAGAAATATGACCTACCTACTTACCTGGGGCCCTGAAGATTAGGTCATGAAATGCCAGGTGAAGTCGTACAACAAATGCAACCACGTGTTCATCATTTCATCAAGGTATCTCCCCCTGTGCTTAATCATGTGAAACAAAAAAGATAAGTCCAACACATAATAATCATGAGAATAAATATAATCATTCATGAAATGAAATGAATGGAGATGGGTGGGAGGGAGGAAATCCTACTGGAAAGAGAAACCATCAGCCTGATCATGTTGCCTGAAAGTGTAACCAAACGCCTGATCAATCCATCTCTTAAGAGGGAAACCATATGTAGACGATGGCTCATCTTCATCTTTGTTAGTATGATCAGTACTTCTTGAAGACTGCAAATATATGAGATATCCCACGAAGACCTCATGATTTCCCTGAGCATAAGGAATGAGGTAAGGCACATGATCAGGTCTAGAGAAAGAAAAACATGGCCTCTTCATCTGTGAATTCTTGTAGAAATCCCCAATATGAAAATACTTTTTATTTGTATATTGTGCCTTTGATTACTCTGGGCTAGACAAGTACTGGTGTTCTTCTAAAGGTGAGGATGAGTGTGTCTAAAAGTATTCATAGAACAAGTCTACACCCGAAAAAGGATTTGCATCACAACTTCCAAGGGATGACTCAAAATCACACTGAAAATATTGTGACATCTCATCCTCGAATGGATGATATAAATATGTAATCATGTCAACATTGGACTGCCAAATATCTAAATCATATGCATGAGATCCGCCCTTAATGTCGTAAATGGGGTCTCCATGAAAAATGAGACAATCAACATCTCATTTGCATCTCCTAGTTTGTATGAACATGTCTATATACTCATCAACTGAATCTAAGGGTTCTTTCATAAAATCATCAATATGATTGAAAATAGCCATCTCTTTTTCTTTGTGTGGATAGGTTAGTGCCGCTTCAATTGGATCTTCATATTCTTGATTATTGAGACTATTTTCCTCTTCAACTTCACGCGCAAGAGGAAAACAAGGATGAACAACCTCACCTACATCAAGAGGGAGAAAAAATAACGATGTCTCAACACGTTGTGATTCATCAAAATTCTTATTTCTTTTTATGGACATGCCCCTCCATATCCTCTTCATCGCAAGGGGATTGATCCTTAATACATAGTGCTTTGTTTTCCTTTTTTCAAAAGGACATGTCACATCCAAGGGCTCCTCTAATACTTCTTTGCTTCCAAAGTCATGGAATAAAGCATCATCAAGGTCTTCAAAAGGGTCATGAATCATCATGTTCTCTTCTTGATGTGTAGGAGGAGCAGAGGTGTGGATGTCTTCATCAAGTGGAAGGGAAGATATGAACACTTCTTGTTCATCAAATGTATTGTCAGGATTTTCAACATGAGAAAATTCATCGGGATATTCTTGGTAATTTTATTCATATATCTGTCCTTCAATCACTTCTTGATCTTCAAGGGTTGGTTCTTCGATAGATTATTGAAATACCTGTTTTACACGATTCATCAATTCCTCAATAACTTTATTAGCAATCTTTTCCTTTTCCATATGTAAAAGTTCCCTCCTCAAGGCATGAAAAGTTTTGGATGAGGGTTCATCCATGGTGCCATAATTCCATTGACTGAAAAGACACCTTAATGGAATCTCCAGATGAGATCAAGGCTCATCAAATGATGGAAAGGTGGGAAATAAGGAAAGGTGGGTTCTGGGGCAGGTGGAGTTGTCGGATAAGCTTCAAGAAGAGCTCATCAAGGGTGGAAGGGGAACGTCCCTCAAGTGGAGTCGCATGGAAAGCTAGGGGTAAAGGATTTGGGATGGTAGCTTGCCAAATTATCATTAGGGAACGAAAGAGGATTCAAAATCCTCCCCGAAAATAGTGCCAAAATTTTATCGCACAAGTTGTAGGTTGGGAAAATCCCGACCCAAACCACAATATGGAAACAACTAAGAGAACACTTATGCACTGTCACGTTAGATAGGTATTCTCATCACTTTAGTGATGATGAAAATCACCACAAGGGGGGAATCTCGGGTGACCCTAGGGGGAAATGAGATGGAAAGTGAGATGATGAAATGAAATTACCTATAGGTCAAGTTTCTAGATGGAAGAAGGCTTGAGGATGAGTCTCAGGAGTGGTTTAAGGTTTTCAATTCCTTGGGTACCTACTGAGAGTGTTTGTACCTACCCAAGACACAAGAAAAACCAATTGTATAAAGTATATGTTAGGTGGACAAGAAAGTTAATCTTGTTGTCCCTAATTGCAAAAATCAACAAAAATATATATCAGTAATGAAATCAAGTAACTACTGCATATTTAACCACTTAAAGTATCGAATATTAGTTGAGTTATGAAGCATAAAACATGTAGATAAGTTTTCAACACTTTAGCACAACTTTAGTGGTATTAGATGGTTGTAATGTAAGTTTTCAAAGTATATTTATGACATCCAAGTGGATGTAGTAGTGATTTTTAACAAAAAAAAACTTTTAACCATGAAAAGGAGCAAGTAATCCAACCAAAAGTTCACCAATTAGGATTAGAATAATAATACTGGCTTACAAGCAAATTTCCACGGTCAAATTGCAAGTTAAAATCAAGAAAACAAGATGATATGTTGCATCCCTAATGGTTGTAGATTTTAAGTTGTTATAGCTGCAATAATATCAAGAGAAATAATACACCCTAGAGGGATTAGCAACCTCAAGGCATCCATAAAAGATTCCAACTTGAACAAGATTGATATCTCACCAACACATGTTTACCAAGGAAAACAATTTATTTCTCCAATGCAAAAAAAAATCAGTTTGGTGCCTTTAAAATATGGGTGAATGGAGTCTTATAGGTATGATTCATATCAATAAAATCCGTAGGGGTGTAAATCCTCTTACTCCCTAGGGCATGCCAATAAAACTAGGGGAAATCTAGTAGGGTGTACACACTCGTACTTATCCTAGAAACCCTTGCAAAATTGACTTGTAAACTTAACAAATAGGATGAATCTTAATGAAGGGTGTATAAACCAAATAAGAAAGAACTAACAATTGCATATTTTCCTTCCCAATTCCAAGAAAGATGCAAGATCAAAACCTAGTTCACCAAGAAATTACCATCCAAGAGAAAGTAAAGAAGCCTCCAAGAGGTGCGCACCACTCAGCCTCATCCATTCACCAAGAGATAACACCAAAAGTAATTTGCAAGAGAGATAGATACCAAAATGCTCAACTCTAGTGAAAATTTCAGCCATTAGTCTTCTCACAATGGGAGAGCTATGTTGAAAAATGAAATATAGTTGATCTCTATTTATACAAAAAATTCTAAGATATGTTTGTCCAAAAAACTTAGGGTAAAACAAAAGATAAGGGGTCAACAACTCTTATATTTCCCATTTACAAAAATTATATTACTTAATTCATACTTTGTACATAAAAGAAACCCTAGAAACATGACATCGCCCTCTTTTGGGGCAATGTTTGGCACTTTTGGTCAAGTCATTGAGGTGGAGAAGGAAAGGATTGGCCTCCAAAGGCCAATAGTCTTCAACAAAGACGTTTATTCCTTGATCCATGGGCCTCTTCCTTCAAAATGTGCCAAGTGTCCATCATCACCACCAAACCCTAGCCCTAAGTGACGTCAAGCCCGAGAAAGAGTCGTTTGGCATGTAGGGGTGAGAAAGAGCCTCCAAGGTTTCCTCTAGACCTCCAAAGGCATGTCATCGTCATCTAGAGTTTGGCCCCTTGGCATACAAACTATGGGATTCAAGCCCCATGGAATCCTAAGATGGGCTTGTTCTTCCAAATCTATATCAACTAGGTCCTGCAAAGACAAATGGATACACCCTCCAAGGATCTCAAGTAAAATGTATCATGATAAGTAAATAAAATCAATAAAAGAGCCATCTAAGCATGTACATCCAAACCACCTCATCAAAATAAAGCAATTATCAAAGGCCCTATGCAATTTTCCAAGTTTAGGTATGGGAGGGTTGACAAAACGACCTATTGGGTTAATCGTACCTCAATTTTAGGGGTGTTTCCCAAGGGGAACTCCTTCTAAGTCATGTGGATAAGGTGTTATGGATGGGGAGGAAAATTTTGGGCATGGGGTTTCATGAAATACAAGGGGTTGTAGTGTCTCATCTATGGGTGCCTTTGTAGAGGGGGTGTGTTGCACCTTCGTTTTGAATGCAACCTTTTCCCAAGCTCATTTATTGCCTTTTTATTCTTTTAAGATGTTTCTCTATTGAAGACAAGGTGGGGATTCTACCTAAGCATGAAAAAATTTTCCCAACTTGAATCTACCTTGGTTACATTATGCTTCCCCAAGTTGAAAACATGTGTGCGGCTTCTACCTAAGAATTACAAATAGTGCCCACATATTCTCCACCTTGGTTGTCATTTTGTATTAGTCATTTTTCACGTGTCCCATTAGTTTCTTATGAAAGAAATTTCATTTTCCTCAGGATCCCTGGGAGAGCTTCTAGAAGGTTAGTGACTGGATTTTATCTTTTTCCAACTACAAACCTCTAGGCCTTCAAACATTTCCTCCCATGAAATGAGGGATAACCCCTTCTTGGGTCAGTACACCCATAAATATCAAAAGATAAGGAGGTGAGGGGATGAAGTATGGAAAGTAAAAATTATGGTAGGGAATGCCATGATGACTCATTCAGAGGACCTCCCAGTAGAAAACATATCCCTAAGGGTGATCCACTTGCTAGGGTGCAATGTCAACCACCAAATTAATGTTGATGCTTGGACAACATCGGGAAGACATTCTCTAAAGATAATAATTAATAATATAATTATTATTGATTATTAAATATAGTATATAATAAGTAAATGATAATAATAAATAGTTATTAATTATTCAAGGGACGCATCCTTTCATGGATAGTCACCTTATGTTCCCTATATATGGAACACTCATCATTGTAATAATAAATCAAATATCTCTCATATCTCATATGAAGAAAAACAACATGGTATCAGAGTAGGACTGGGATTTACCTCCTCACAGGAGAGCCCGGGAAGATGAGAGTTTAAAGATCCTACTTTTGTTTACTAAGAAGATGAGTTGTGCATAACCCTAACCAGTCACAACATGGAAAGCACATTAGCTATCAACATTTTTTCTGTTCCTCTCGGCCCTAGATCGATACAACTTGCATTACAAGCACAGACAAAACAATTGTTTTGGAGATTCCAAGACATCATCAGTTAGAAGTTTAAATATGGATTTTTTCATCAAATCAGATCACATATTATGGGTTGTGATGCATCTATATTATTGGATTCTACTGCAACAAACTTAGCAAAGACAGAAGTTGTTGCAAACTGTTTCCTGGGAGGACTCAACATCATTGACGATGCCAAGGCTTCCCTAGAGGTCGAGTGTCCAAGAGTGGTATCCTGTGCAGATATTCTAGCTCTGGCTATGCGAGATGTCGTAGGAATGCTTGAAGCTGGTCCTTCTTGGACTATGCGAACAGGGTGCAGAGATTTTGCACAGCCATCCATGCAAAGCACTCGAAATGCAATTAATAATCGAGTCTTATTGGATAATGTGTAGGATTTTTTTCTAGGTTACAAGAATTCATTTTCTGCAGAATCCTTGTATTTGGTATAGTGGTATAAATATTATTCGATGGTTAACCAGAGCACGAATAATATTACACATTTGGCATGGCAGTCACCGGTTTCGTATCTTTTCGGCGGAATAGCTATGATGATATCCCTGATTGCAATCGCCTTGTTGATTCTTTCTTGCTCTTATTAGAAACTATCTGGTCAAGTTGGGCAAAGTAATAATGAGGGCCTTGATAATAATTTTTTCTTTTGTTGAAAGCAAGCAGAAGAATATTGAAGCATACGTCGAAGACATAGATGAGAAAGTGATAGTGATTATGGCTGGGGATGAAAGGATAACATTCCTTGTCAAGCCTGCAATGTCTAGGACTGAGACATGAATCATATCATTTGACAATTGTTGTCTTCTATTCTCGATAAAATATTTAAGTATGTCGATGAAGAGGAAGAAAGTATGTGCATTGTTAAGAACATGATCAGAAACGAACATAGCCTAGTCTGACCAGATTACAAATCTCAACCATACAGAGCCTCAAGGGACAACAATAACCTTTTATTTATTGTTGATTTTTGAGGCAACATCATGAGACATTCTCCCTGGAGGGTCATGTGTGGACTAGTAGGGATGAATGCAAACTTCATCTTGACATTCCTCATGGTCAGATGAAGGAACCAAGACATTAGTTCCACGAGGAAACCTTGATAAGTCTTGTGAGACATTGGTTCCATGAGGGAACCTCGTTATATCTTAGACATTGGTTTCATGAGGGAACCTCGATATGTGAAGTATGGTCCAAGATGACTTATCATGATCAACATTTTTCTGTGGGTATATGCATCCATGATTGCAGTGTATGTTCAGAACAAAATGCCTCATAAGACTTTGAGGAACATGACTCTCGAGGAGGCCTTCACCAGAGTGAAATCCTGATATTGGACACTTCAGGATATTTGGGTGTCTAGTATACATTCATGTACCCAAGGAGAAAAGGACCAAGCTAGACCCTTCAGGTAGAAAGGGTACATTTTTGGCATACAATGAGTCTTCAAAGGCATACCGGAGCTACATCCCTGGTTAGAGACAGATTGAGGTGAGTAAAGATGTTACCTTTAAGGAAGAGGTAGCCTTCAGGAGATCTAGAAGATATCACATGGAGATTGATAGTAAGAGATAGGATGAGATGGTACATTTTCCCCCTCACCCTCCAACAGTTCAGAGGGAGACAATTGAGCCTATTGATCCCATTGATCCTGTACCTCTAGTTGATGTTCCCAGAGATATTGTAGTAGGTCAGAAGAGACCTACATGGGATCGTTAGACTCTGCAGGAGGCAAAAGGACATGCAACTCCTTGTGGTACCTTTCGAGAGAGCAAGATACCTCAAAGATATTCATGCTATGTTGCAGCTATGAGCCACATCATTGATTCTGAGCCTTCATGTTATGAGGAGGCATCTATTCAACTAGTATGGAGAGATGCCATGATGGAGGAGTATCAATCCATCATGAAGAATGATGTGTGGGATATTATTCCGAGACCTAAAAGGAAGCCTGTAGTGACTTCCAAATGGATCTATAAGATCAAACATACAACTAATGGAAGCATCAAGAAGCACAAAGCAAGATTTGTTGCTAGAAAATTCTCTCAGGTGGAGGGAATAGATTATGAGGATACATTTTCTCATGTTGCTCGATACACTTCTATTCGAATGATTATTTCCCTCGCAGAATCCATGGGTTGGAAACTAAATCAGATGGATGTGAAGACAACCTTTCTCAATGGAGATATTGGGGAGGAAATATACATCGAGTAGCCAGATGGTTTCGTGATACATGAGAAGGAGTCTCATGAGTGCAGGTTGAAAATGGCCTTGTATGGAATCAAGCAACCACATCGAGCTTGGTATGCAAGGATTGATGGACACCTGATGATTTTTGGGCTTTAGCAAAAGTGTTGTCAATTACAGCCTGTACTACAAGACTATTAATGGTGAGTCCTTGATTTTGGTCCTCTACGTTGATGATTTATTCCTCACCAATTTAGAGATCCTTATTGTTAAATGCAAGTATGCATTGGCCTCTAAGTTTGAGATAATGGACCTTGGTATGATGCACTACTTCTTGGGACTAGAGGTGTGGCAGAGAACTGATGAGATCTTCCTGAGTCAGGGGAAGTACACAATTGAGATATTAAAGAAGTTTGAGATACTGAACTTGAAGCCTGTGACTACACCGATGATGACGAATCTGAAGAAACTAAGTGTGTCTTCTTCTGATTATGACGAAATTGATCCGACTCTGTATAGAAAGTTGGTTGGATAATTGATGTATCTGGTTAACACCAGACCAAATAATTGCCATGCAGTGAGTGCACTTAGCTAGTTTATAAGTCAGTTGAGATAGACACACTAGATTGTTGCAAAACATGTGTTGAGATACTTGCGAGGAACAGTTCGACATGGTCTGAGATATACTTCCAGTATTGATATGATATGGCAAGAATATATTGACTCTGATTGGGCAGGGAGCGCAGTTTAAAGAAAGAGCACCTTCAGGTGTTGCTTCACTTTGGTATCTTCCATGGTTTCCCAGTGTAGCAGGAAACAAACTTATGTGTCTTTGAGCACAACAGAAGTAGAGTACATTGAATTAATTATGACAGTTCGTGAAGTAGTGTGGCTTCACAAGCTCCGTGCAGATTTATTCGAACATGTGTTGGATTACACCATTATTCATTATGGTAACTAAAGTTATGTGAAGATCTTTTATAATCCAGTGTTTCATGACAAATCAAACCACCTTGAGATCAAGTACCATTTCATCCGAGACATGGTGTAGAGGAAGGAAGTATTGGTGCAGTACCTTCCTACAGATGAGCAGGTTGTTGATGTTCTTACTAAACCAGGATGAAGTTTAACTACTTCCATGACAAACTTGGCATGGAAAAGAATGCCTCCCTCGCTGAGAGGGAGTGTTGATGTTTGTAGCTTCCTAAGACGTTATCCAGATCGTACTCATCTGTGACTAAGTTGAGTTGATCTGTGAGGAAACTTATCCTAGAAGGGATAAGTGGAACACTTATTCGAGAAGGAATAAGTGCAGTTGTGATTATAACCCAATGTCCCATGTGGAGAGCACATGAGGACATGTCAAGGGAGTTGACCCTTGACGCCATACACTATGGGATTTGACCCTAGTGTTTCTAGAAGGTGTAGCCTCTAGAAGTCCACATGGAGTTCCATCTATGACAAACTTTCTCCAGATCGTACTCCTCTGTGAATTGAATTGAGTTGATCTGTGAGGACACTTATCCGAGAAGGGATAAGTGGAACACTTATTCGAGAACGAATAAGTGCAGTTGGGCTTATAACCCAACGCCCCATGTGGAGAGAACATGAGGACATGTTAAGGGAGTTGACCCTTCACGTCATACACTATGGGAGTTTACCCTAGTGTTTCTAGAGGGTGTAGCCTCTAGAATTCCATATGGAGTGCCATGTGTGACAAACGTTCTCTAGATCGTACTCCTCTGTGAATTGAGTTGAGTTGATCTGTGAGGCCACTTATCCGAGAAGGGATACGTTGAACACTTATTCGAGAAGGAATAAGTGCATTTGGGCTTATAGCCCATCGTCCCATGTGGAGAGCACATGAGGACATGTCAAGGGAGTTGACCCTTGATGTCTCACACTATGGGGAGTTGACCCTAAGTGTTCCTAGAGGGAGTAGCCTCTAGAAGTCCACATGGGAGTGCCATGTGTGACAAATATTTTGTTACTATGGTGGTTTTGTACCACTGGCGGAGACTGCGTGTCTCTGGAAAGTAGTTGTGTACTACTATGGAAAGATACGTACTACTATGGAAAGATACCTCCCTAGCTAAGAGGGAGTGTTGATGTTTCATCATCGAGAAGAACTTATCCTAGATTGGGCTGCAGACCAAAGGAGATAGGATACATTTATCACAAAGGTGCACTTGTGGTAAATGGGCCCAGACGTAGTCCTTCCTTGATCATGACAAGGAATAACATGGACTCGAGGTGCTTAAAGTGCTTTCCACGTGTCAGTTAGCATCAAGTCGACATTCACTCATAGGTGTGTGCCTGTGGTGAAAGATCTTGGTGTAGTCATTGTCCTACTCATGTGACTTGACAAAGGACTAATAAAGACACAATATGTTATATGATGTTACATGCGGACCCAAAGTGAGACGAATCTTAGAGAGAGTTAATTGGCTCAGAGGGAGAGCCGTGGAAGGAGTTTCTCCTTGATTCAGGTGGGAGAGAGATGTCTCCCAAGACTGAAAGACAAGTGTCATGAGTCTAGGGTGAAGTTTGTATACTTAAAAGACAAGAATGGCATGTTGCAGAATGTCTCCCTCATTGAGAGGGAGTGTTGATGTTTGGAAAACATCGGGAAGACATTCTCTAAAGATAATAATTAATAATATAATTATTATTGATTATTAAATATAGTATATAATAAGTAAATGATAATAATAAATAGCTATTGATTATTCAAGGGACGCATCCTTTCATGGATGGTCACCTTATGTTCCCTATAT
>CBVK0102167529.1:0-20561 GCA_900067695.1 Picea abies
ACCATTGATCTGGAGAGGTGGTCCACCGTTGATGGAGATCAACATGGGGGTTAATGAAGGACAAGTGTCTGGAGGTTATAGGAGAGAGAGTAGTGAGTGGTATGAGTGGAAGTGACGTGGAGGTGACGCGCTGATCTGATGTCATTTGAGCACATGATTATGGGAGATGTTGAGGGTGGTTTGGATCTAGACTGCCTTTGGGCCTGTAGTCCACCATGAGCTGCCATGTACCCTTCCAAAAATACCATGGTTCCAATTGTGGGACCACTTATGAAAATTAACCATTGAGTAGTTTATGTCCCCGCAAGGAAGCGTGATCGTCGATCTGATGGAGATTTGTGATTCAGGTGATATTTACCTACTACAAGGATTACCAATTCTTGTCGACCTGGGATCAATGGTCCAGATTCACTTCAGAATTTCGAGCTTCATATGTTTTGAATGTGAGACATGAAAAATATTCTAGAGGAAAATCTATGAAGTGAATGATCTGTCACCACATGTCATGATGAATGAACGGTCCAGATTCTCTTCGAAAGTCCAGGCTTCGGGAGTTTCAAATGTGAAGCATGAAAAACCTCCTGGAGGAAAATATATGAAGTGAATGATTTGCTGCCATGTGTCATGATGAATGAATAATCCAAATTCTCTTCAGAAGTCTAGGATTCGGGAGTTTCAAATGTGAAGCATGAAAAACCTTTCAGAGGAAAATCTATAAAGTGAAAGATCTGTTGCCACGTGTCCCCTTTGATGGATGGTCTAAATTTACTTCAGGCTTTGGGTCTTTGGCTCTTTTGGAGTTTTGAATGTGAAGCATGAAAATCTCCCAGAGGAAAATCCCTAAAGTGAATGATTTGTTGCTGTGTGTCGTGACCGACGAACGGTCCATATTTTCTTCAAAAATCTAGGCTTCGGGAGTTTGGTAGTTTATGAATGTTATTCTCGAAATCTCCCAAAGGAAAATCATTGAAGCGATGTGTCGAGTTCTTGAGACTTCGACTCTTCATCTCTTCAGAGGCTTTGGGTCTTTGGGATCTTAGTACTTCAAACTTGATATTAAAACCCACGTGATTCTGGAACCTGAATGGACAAGAGACCTTGATCTATTTGACCTGATGGATCTCCTCTATCGAAAATTAAATTATTTGTTCCCACAGTCTGAGCCCAAAATTTGTTTCTCTGGAATTCTGCATTATGTGCACAGACATTTCCTGTGCATAGAAAAAGGCTTGGTAGACCTACGGTGAGCTCAATCAATGATGCACATGATGACTAGCATTCTGAAACAAATATGACATGTATTTTATCCTTCTAGAAAAGAAAAAAGAGAAATGCGTGAAGAATAAAAAATCGAATAAGGGCCAAGACACTCACTAGTGGGAAACTGACTTAAACAACCATAAAAAGGAAAAATTGATGCATGCATAGGAAAAAGAGAGAAGAAGTAGGGGATGCATAACTAGGTTACAACAATCCCAAACAAGAGACAGTGGAGTTCAGTCTCAAAATCAACTGAAGATATCTGTATACAATGTAGTACAATATGATCTTCCATGATCAATGAAGTCATATAGGTACTGATCCAATGAAAGATGACAACATATATGGGATGCTACTACTGTAATATGGAGGTGTTCTACACTATCCATTGAAGGTGCAGGTCTACATCATGTGAATAGATGATTTGAAGTTGAACACAATGAGACTTCATTTGATTACTGATCATTAAGGTATACCGTTAACAAATGTGATACAACCCATCGATAATGAAAGTAGGTGTCAAGGCACCGAGTACATTGAATAAGGGTGTTGAGGTCGAACACTTGAATAATCCATTGATCATGATACATTGATTTATTTCCATCTATCAATGGAGGGAGAACCTACCACTGGTGACTGCAAGCCTCTAAGTACTCAGAGGTCTCTAGGTCTTGTTTCCAAAATAGATGAGTTGAATTCGATGGAAGGAGACCCACTGAAAGGAGAGAATTAAAGAATCTCTCATCATCCAACATGAGGTGCAAAGCAATAGATTGATTATTAGGAGGAGATTATAAGAATAGGATGTTCATGAACCAATGACCATGTGTGTCTCTCACATGCACCAGATGTAAGTAGTGCATGAAAGAGACCCTCAGAATAGAAGCAAATAAGGGAAAATTTAGACAAAGGAGAGGAAACCACCAATAGGGCTAATGGAATCCAAGACACTGCATGAATCCCCATATGTGAATATATTTATTGTTTTCGAACACAAGGGAAAACCCCAGTTAGCGACCAATAATGATATGTCATCTGTTGGGTTCAAAGTTACCTACCAATGATGAAAGTAGGCCCAAGGTGCACGATAGGACAACAACTTCATGTGATTCTGATATACACTGAGGTTATGGTCAACATGTAAAGTCAAGAGTTCTAAGAAATGGATGACATGATTAAAACTTCATTTGAACAAGAGAATAATACATATCGGTAACTCAAGAAGCATATACTCAGTAGTGATTATTCACAAAATATTGCGACTTTAGAGGCATACAAAAACTCTCCACAGGGACTGGAAGAATAACCCATTAGAGGAGTAAAATCTAAGTAACGATCTCAACTTTCTAAGGTCATGTTAAATCCAAACCTTGGATGAAAATGGACTCAAGATTTTGTGCTATGTTCAAAGGTGACATGACTACTATGGATAAGACATAATATTATTTTCCCTCCCATCTTTTTTTTGTTTTCCATAGGCAAAGGAATGCTATGATACAAGAGAGGAAACAAGTGTCACAAGTAAGAAACTAATTCCAAGCAATGGAACATACCTATGCTCAATGCAAGGAAGTTTGTGTGGGGCATGGACACTTAGGGGGATGTTTCCTCTATGAGTAAAGGGTGTCAAATTGCAAAGGATATATGGAAGGCCCTACTTTGATAGTGATGCAAATTTATGAGGAAAGAGGATTATAACAAGAAATAGGGAGCCAATAATAAGCTCAATAATGCAAGAAAGATAATGGAATGCAATTACAACTTAACTGAAAAATGTCCTTTTTCATAGATTTAGTCCCTTAGGCCTGAAAAAGTATAAAATAATACCTAGGAGAACTCTTCTGGCCAATAGTGACTAGAGTATTCATTTTTCGTAATTAGTCTACTTGGTCTGGAAAAGGGTTAAAATTATACCAAATAGATGTCCTTTCAAAACCATTTAATGAGTGTGAAAGAGACAACTTCACTCGACAACATTTTCATTTTTTAGAGAGTTGAAAAAGATCTTAACCAAGACTCGAGGGAGTCCCATAGGTAATATTCAGAATGATTGTTAGTAAGAAAGTGGGGTTTGAACGCAATGTCATATTGGAATTATAAGGAACTGCCATTCCTATGGAATAACTTCTGCATGGGCACCAAATGACAAAAGAAAAATTATAACTAGGGTACCCAGGTTTGGTAAGTCTCTACCACTTAATAAAAACACTTCTAGTAGTAATAAGAAGGTTATGTGTCGCTAAGAAATGGGTTTGTACCTATGGTGTATGGATCACATTCATAGGATGATGCAAGAATTCAAAGTGGAGAGAAGACCTATCATATATTCTGGTGAAAGAATATACCTGATGGAGGCATGAACAGGTGATATGAAGCTGGAAATCCATTCAAAAACCTTGGATAAAACCACTTAAAACCAAGTGTTGGCCCTTGACCAAGTTTTGAGGAACACTTGGTCATAATTGACCGTTTTGGAATTCGACACCTTGTCAAAGATGGAGCTCCAGGCGAAGTAGAGATTGTGGTATCTCGGTCCACTTTGGGCCCTTTTAGGGTTTTGGGTTAATGTAATGGGAAAGGGATGTCGGCCCATGTGTTTACCCAGGCTCAGGCCCACTTTTGTAATATATAAATGGATACTTAGGCAATGTAAGGAGACCCGATGGATTAGTTCTAGTAATTAGATCTTTGTGATTGGATGTGGATTGTAAATGCTCTGTGCATGATTATAGGAGGCTTACAGAGCTAAGTGCAAGTGGTTGTAGGAGGTTGTGAAAGGATTTGTTCTGAAGCACAAGGAAGAAGGATCTAGCGAGCTGTGCAGATCTTTTGTCCTGTATAGAGTAAGGATTGTTGAGGCTATGTGATGTAACTGCTTGACCGAGATAATAAAGAAGAAGAGTTGGTGGGCGTAGCCCTAGGGTGGGGGTCAACCACGTAAATATGTGTGTGATGCCTTGTGCTTTGGTTCAATGTGTTTATTTCTTCTTATGCTAAGTTCTTTGATATATTTAGGTAGATATACTTATGATTTGTTCCCTTAGATGTGTATGAATGTTAAATCTGATATGTATGAAGATTCTTAGTGTTTATCTACTAGGATTTGATCTATTTTACTATTGCTAAGTGCTTGGATTAGTGTGGATGTTGCGAAGCTCTGTCTTATAAGAGAAGTGGTTATTGAATGTACCTTGAGGAACTAATAGTTCTAGGTGCTCTAGTAAGCTGTATAATCACAGATATGTGTCCCAGCTAAGGTTGTAGACATCTAAGTCTTGCAACCACCCCTTCCTCTACCTCAGGTGAGACTTCATCTGCTTCGCAAGTGTTGTAAAAGGGTCGTTAGTTAGGGTTTTGTTAGTGTGCTCTTGAGAATTGAACCTTGGCTCTACCCCTGTGCCAACAAATGGTTCCATTGCTAGGACCTGAAATTATGATTGTTGGGAACTAGAGATGAAGAAACTTTGTGCAAAAGGAATCTCTGTGCATAGATCTGTTGCCCTAGTGTGCAGATTTTTACTTAACCTATGAAGCTTTGTGTCAGGATTAAGGTCAGATATGAAGAAAGGAATATCATATCTGAATGAAAGAAGAAATATTTGAATGCTCTGTGCTCTAAGAAAAGTAAAAGTGGAAGTTTCTGAAAGAAAGAGGTCATACATTCACAGAAGAGGTAATACATGTAATCCATGTTCTCTAATAAAGGTAAGAATAGTTAAAATTTCTTAGATCTGAAAGCTTTGTTCTCTATAGAAGTAAGATAAGTGGAAATTTTTGTTTCTAAATTATGGATCTAGGTATTTTTGATAGATTCTATCCTAGCTTAAAACCTAGAGCATTAATAGATGAAAGCAAGCTTGATATGAATAGATATGATATATATGTTATACCTATGCATAGAAAGAATGTTATACAATGCCCCGTTCACTATGTTACTTGGAAAACCTTGGATTGAGAGAGATGAAGCCATAAAGAAGGAAGAAGAAAAGGTATTACAACAACAGAGACAAGATCTAAAAGATTTCATGACCAGAAGGATCACACAGTTGATTGAGGAACAGGAGAATAAATCAAAGCTAATTAACACTAGAAGACCATTTGTCAAGGAGTTAGGGGACTCATAAAATATTGGATTATCTATACCAGATACAGATGAAGTAGTTCTCATGAGTCTTGGGAAAGAACCTTAGCAGTGCGAAGTGACTATGCCCAAGGAAGATAAGAACCAAAATGAGAAAAGAACTACTGAGACAAAGCTCATGGGGAAAATACTAGAAAGCTAAGTAAAAAGAGAGCTCAGATCAACAGGCTACAGAGTTTCCAAAAGGGAACCTCTCCGAAACAAACTTTGCAAAATTCGAGCTTCGTCGGGATAACAGAACAATGACATGGGTCACTTTGCCATGGCGAAGCAATATAGCCATTGGAGGCCAATATGTCCATTCGACTGCCACTCCGAATAGATCGAAAAGCATTGATAGCTCATCACTAGACCATTGGACCATGCCATAATAGATAGAACTAGAGTTAAGGAAGCCCCATATCCATTGCAAATGATCCATTACAAAGTTGCTTACTTAATCCATCGCTCCATGCATGGAAGACACTTTTGCTAAATCGTGAATTTGGGCCCGCAGATTACTTCGCCCTTACTCTCTACCTTACAATAGTTCCTACATTACTATGAGAACCTCAATTATTGATCCTAAGCATATATGTCCAATGAATTTAGTGCAACTGAAAAAACTGTAAGAGAGGTATTCACTAGCCTCAGAGCCGAAAGATTCATGTCAGAATGAGGATTCTCTACAAGTTTACAGGCATCATCGATGAGAGGAGTGCAAGCCTCCCCATGAACTTCTTGAGTAGGAACATCCCAAGTCGGCAAAGAAAGAAGAACCAAACATAAATATGACATCGCCAACACGAAGTTGGTCCCCTCCATCCTACCTGCTTAAATACCACCTCTGAGTGGTGTGATAAACAAAGATAGTGTGCCTGGAGACTTTGAGTACACTCTAATCACTACGTACCTACCGAAAGGGGTACACGCAGTCCATGTAGATCACAACAAGATCACAACATTGAATTTTAGTGACTTCAACCCGAGGGATCGATACGTCTACAACACACTTGCCCCGTACAGTACCCAACCAAAACCAAGGGAAAGAATTCTAAGATCGTCCCTCAACAATGGACGATGAACCTCGCACAATCCACTTTGCTCAATGTTATGAAGATACCACACTTCAGTAGACACCAGGAGGTGAATGCTTTTGTGAATCTGCTATTGGCAAGTTACCATGGAAGAAACTTATGGCTAAACCATCGAATGAAATTTGATCTAGTGTTGATCAACCGGATCATTGGGCTTAGCATGCAGGGCCCTAATCCCCACAAGTACTATTCTGGAAAGACCAAAGACCATGTTATTACTCATAAAATCAAAGAAACCTATGGTGATGTTGAGAAAGGAGCGCAAGGCTAGAAGGTAAATTCCATTGAAAGTGGCACAGTGCGCCTTTCTTGTCAACTGATCGTAGGGAAGTTGGTATGCAAGAATCAACCCACACAAGTATCTATCTTTGTAGTTGACCACACAGGAAAGTGCATAGAGTGACTACAGATGAACTGGGTGAAGTACCTGGTGAATCAACTAGAGATTGATTGCAGAGAATCCCAAGATTAGGGGCATGAATTTCATTTTAGATGGCTTTTGATACTTATAGCTTTTGTTGCATGGGAGCTACCAGAATGTGCAACCTTCCTTGACATTGACCCCTTTGAACTACTGGTGATGAAGTTCAGTACCCTGTGGTACTCAAACAACATGAACAAGCAGTGGAAATCCAATGACGTATTTCACACCTACTACACCCAGTTAAATCTCTCCATCCAGTCCAAGCCACTTGTGACCCCGAATACTTTACACAGGTTTTGAACTTTGATAAAGTTCAATGAAGACCACCATTTTATCTATCTTACAGTATGTGTTGATGAGAAAAAGGAAAAGCTTCAGTCATATTATAAGCTGACAGAAGAAGACCTGGAGGAAATAACCAAGGAATGGTCGGTGAACCTTCTTATTCCAGCTGAACCTACATAAGTGTCTAACACTGAAAACCCAAAAGCTGCACAGAATACACCTAGACCTAGTAAGACAAAGAAAACAAAGCAGACAAAGAAGGATGAGGAAATCCAGGATGTAGACAATAGATCTATAAGAACCACATCTGTTACACCAGAGCAAGGAGGTAATGGTGAAGACTTAGAGGAAGTTGAATAGAGGCGAGGAGATGAAGTAGAAAACATAAAGAAAAGGAAGGGTTCACCTCCAAAAAATTCCTCCCAAAAGAAATCAACAACACCCATGACTAAGTTGAAGACCACGCTCACTCTAGATGATTTCATTTTTCTCATCACAGCTATGAATGAATCCATAGAAGAGATAACAAAAAAGAAGGAAAGAAAGAAAGACACAATGTACCATAGAGTCGAGATCGAGCTCCAAGGAGTACAACAAGCTCTCCAGTCTAGCCACGTAGTCTCCTCTGTGCCCCTGCTAGAAGGAACAACAGAAGAAGGAAATTCACTAGTTCAACTCCATAAGATTGTTGACACAGTCGAAGTACGCCCTCAGAAAGCACAGGATGAAATAGTGCAGGCCACCTAGGCCTTAAAGAAAGCACAAGAGGAGATCATTGAGAAACCCTGAGACGTGAAACAAGAGAAGGACACTATCCAAGAGAAATTTGAAGAAGACAGAGTGAAGATCCAAAAAGATAAAGAGCAGCTGCTCACGAAGCAGATTGGGATTGAAGAAGTAGTCCACAGAGCATTTTGCTCTATGCTTGACTTAGAACAGAAGGCAAAGGACCCCATGGAACACCAAGTGATAAAGATTGCTGAAGTTATTCAACAACTTCAACAAAGAGTCATGGACTTAGAGCTTCATACCATACCATAGACCCCACAAGAAGTGCACGACCAATGAGAAATAACTACCTGAAGTATGGTGGAAATAATTAAAGCACTCACTGAGGAATGTAAACAGTTAAGTAGCAGAAGTGCACATATCTACAAGAACCTAACCAAGAATGCATAATTGCATCAATTGGAGTCACAGCTCCAATAGGTGAAGTATGACGCTGAAAATCTACAGGTACGGCTGAAGGCCCTGTCAGCCGTAGAGAGGATGAAGAGGTTTCCAAAGCAACACACAACCCAACAACAAATTCACATGCTTCAGAGTAAAGTAATGGAAGTCTCTCAAAGACTTCAACTAGTGCAAGAAAAGGCATGCAAAATGTTCATTAAAGTTGAAAGCCAAGGAGTAGAACTTGAACAGGTTGTGAACACAGTAAAACAACACCTAGAAGGCCTGGTGAATGAGGCACTCATCTAGGAGTTCACCAAGCAAGAGGTAGTAGTAAGGTGGTAGGTCGAAGCAGCTTGAGCCAGGTTCAAGGAATTCAAACTAGAATTGGTTAAACCTAAGTGACTTGGGATGAGTCACAGATGAGTGTTGGGGGCCTGTTGTTACCCATGATTTTGGTCATCATGATGGTGTATTGATGATGGTGTACTCAGGCTCCTAATAAGAACTTTCTCCTGATAAATGTGACATTCATCTCTTCCCAGAAAACACATTTCTGAAGAGAGTTCATAGGTTGCTAATATCCTAGGGTGCGAGAATGACCCATTCTCATAGGCTGCCTTTAGCTAGGGTGCAAAATTCTCGCACTGTGCTACATTGCTAGGGTGTGAACTTGTTCTAAATCTTGGAGAAAGATGAAGTCTCGATGGTTCTAGAAGGGTATATTCTAGAGAATGGGTTGGAATTCGAATGGTTATCTTTGTATTGGTTTCCTTGATATTGTGGGATCATTTTTATCCAAGTAACCATCTAATCCTCTCCTATATATTGATGGAATTCTCATGGAAAAGGTTAAGCAAGATTCATGAAGGACCTAGCTTGAACACGAGCTTGGAGACTCTAGCAAGTCTATCAAGAGGAATTGGATCTTCTTCATACAAGGATCGAGCAAGTGTGTGTGTGTTGGAACCAAGAGCCACCGAAAGGAAGCTTGCGACATCAAGGTGATCAGGTTGTATCTTCTACTTTCGATTAATATGATACAGTGGCATGTCCTTTTCCCATAAAGTCATTCTTACTTTATTGTGTAATTCCTTGATCATACACATAAGTTGATGATTGAATATATTTTTCTATCTTCACTTTGGTTGGTTTGTGTTGTCTTGTTCATGACCTCACGAGAGCACCGGAGTGAAGCGGGAGCAACAGAGACCCTAGGAAGCGATACAGAGGTATGTTACTTGTTCCTCCCTACTAGCTAATTCAATGTTCATAGCTTAGGGAAAGAGTCATGCCCTGTCTTGTTTTTTTCTAGATCCAGGTGGATCTAGGGAGATCTGTTAGTGTCCGCACCTACCGATTAGTCCGATAACAAAATTGGTGACTCAATTGGGGAGATAACCCATTTTCTTTGTGGTTTTTGGTGTTTTTCCTTGGTCATTTTCTCTTGCCTTACCTTTCTCCATTCATATCAATCTCTAAGTCTTTAGGATACCCTGATAGACCCTTTGGGTCTAGAGGCCTCTTCAAATTTTGTCTTTTTCCAAAAATTTGCTTAGTTTCAGACATTCTCTCACTGCACTCCATAGTGGCCTGTGAGAATATATTGACTTCGCACTATGCTCTTAGGTCCAATGCGAGGTTCTCTCACTCTGCTCAAAGCTAGCCTGCGAGAATGACCCATTATCGCACTGTGTAACATCGTTAGCTTGGAAACCCTCTTTTCAAAATTTTGGCTTTAAGACTTTTGCATGTTCAGCTCCCCAGATCAGTATAGGTGCTTGAAAAGAGGTTCTTGGACCATTGGTTGATGTTTTCTTGTCTTCGAATCTTGTGCACAAACAGTCTTAGGAAATCAAAGGCTCTTCCTGCCCATTTTTCTTGACTTTCATTTCTTGACTTTTCTTGGCAAAGATATACTCTCTGATTTTGAAATCTGAGTGCTTGTTTGGTTAAGAACTGGCAATCGGTTGAAAGTTGAGATTCTTTGTCTTTCTCATTTTCTCATTATTTGGAAGATTACTTTTCTCATGCAATTGAAAAGACTAGTTTGGTCTACTTGTCATTTTGTTTCCATTGAAAGATTGGTTTGGGTTTTTGTCTATTGCATGATTCGTTAGTTTTTTATTTTCTTCACTTTCACCATCATGGTGTACGCCCTTTTTGAAAAGTGAACATTTTTCTTTCAAAAGCATTTTCATTTTTGAAAACATTGAAAATCAATTGTTGAAATTATTGAAAAAGAAACAATAGAGAATTGTTATTATTGCGTGATTCGTTGCAATCACATTTTAAAGGAAATTGTGTATTGTAGTTCAAGATTGATCCAGAAAACTTCTCTTTCCCTCCCGTACATAGGATTCATTGAACGAAAATTGATATATTTCATTCCTATCTATGCATAATTGGGTCAGAGTCTCATACAACATCAGTTTCATCTCCACTTCCTTTGAGTAACAACAACCCTTAATAACATTACACAATCGTAAAATTTAACTAGTAACTCTTTTATAGGGCTCTATTATACCAAAATTTTGCTAGGCTAGTGCTTTGGAATAGGTAGAGAGATACACTCTCCAAAGAACAAAACACACAATATTATCTTGTGTTAAAGAGTGTCAAATTCCATTTACAACATTTTGTCCTGGGAAGCCCTTCTTACACAAGGGTCAAACACGAGGTCGTAGTGATATTGACAGAGTTATTCACTCTACTTTGTTGATATTAGCATAGAGATTGCACGTATTATGGGGGTCACTTGGAGGTATACCCACAATGATGAGTGGAAGCCTCTTGAGTTGATTTCGGGCTAGATACCCTACCCTTGCATGTGAATCAGACTGTTGACTATCCCCCCAGGCTTTATTGTTGTTGGTGGTAACCTTAGCGGCCTATATTTCTAGGGTTTTACACAAGGTGACTGTGAAGGGGAAAGTCTTCACGGTACCTGGAATCAACGTTGGCCAAACTCACTTGGGACTCCTTGGAGGGTATACCCATGATTATGTGTGGGAGCTTGCACCAGGGTGTAAGTCCGTTAAGCAAGTCGTCAGCATAACTTTTCCACCCTATCCCAGCCCCTTCTCTTCCCATTGTTGTGACGTTGGATTTCATCACCAACTAGTGACTTCAGAATTAGAAGGTCTTGTTTGCTTGGTATTGTTTCCTTGATTTTGTTTACTAGCGCGTGTTGTTTGTTTACCCAAGTTGACCATATGATTTTCTTCATAAGTTTGTCACTCATTCACAATAGATCCTCCACGTCGTTCACGTAGAATGCAGGGTTTATCTCCAGAGCATATGGAAGGTTTTCAACCCCTACCTACAAGCTCACCTGAGGGATCTCCTCAGCAGAGTGAATTCCAAGATGTTTCCACGCCACAAGTGGAACACACCGACTCTCTAGAACATTTTCGGATTACCAATACTCGAGAGGACTTTCGAATTCACCCCGATTCTGAGTGACAGTTTATGTGACTGAATTCTTCTGGAGACTTAGTTGTTGTGTCTTCTAGATCACCAATTGGACCCTTTCCAGGCATAGAAGGCCAAGATCCTTTTTGGTCTATGAGCATTTTTAGATGGGACCTTTTTGGTGTAGAATCAGGCGTTGAAACCATCATCTCACCTATGGTTTCTGAAATCTCCAACCCAGAGACAGTACAATTTACTACTGCTTATTATTTTCATGGTACGGACGCCCCACGCTCTGATCACATCTTGACCATCCCTATAGAAATGGCCCATCACTCAGATACTACGAGTATTCACATCGAGATTACTGAGGTTAGCCAAGCCCCCATCGGCACATCGCTCATGCCCAGTATCACCCTGACACTACCGCCCAGATACCGTGCATTGAATGCTTCCATTTCAACTCCTCCTCAAACCCCATCCGACACTCCTAGTGGTCCTTCTTCTTCTGGGCATTCTCTTCCTAGTTTCATTCTGACACTTCCTCAACCCCCTTTTGGAGGACTTTTCTCATCTTCTACCAGTAGTATTAATCCTAGTGGCATTATTTCATCATTCACACCAAATTACCAGATTCCCGTCGATGAAAAATTTCACCAAGGTGGTATGACTCAACCCCCTCTCAGTAGGCAAATCCCAATTGGAACACAACCCCCAATTGGAACGTTTCCCCCAGTCGATTGACCCCACCATATGGACAAAACATACCTCCATCCTTGGCCCAGTATTGGAATCATCTGATACAACATTCTCCTCAATCGACTAGGGGGAAACAGCTTCTAGCTGCATCCGTTATATCCCCTAATATAGGCCAACCATATTCAGGTATGTCCAATCCCATCTGGGGTTCGAATTCTCAAAATCACATCCCTGTTCAAGGATACAATCCCATGAGCTACTATCCTCTCCAGCCACCACCGAATCTGCCTGGGTCTTCACATTATATGCAGACTACTTATGGTCCTACTAGTTTGTCGATGCAGCTTCCTCCCCAAAGCCACCAGTACCCACAAGTGAATTGACAATTACCCTTTTTATCCACTTTGGATCTCCTGGACTTGTCGAGGATTTTAAATGATCCAATTCATCACTCTCCCCAATGGCCTACTATACCAGCCAAGCTACCATCGGACATCCCTATATTTGACGACAAAGTAAGAGAGGACCTGAACAATCACGTTATGACTTTTCACCTCTGGTGTTCATCCAACTCGTTGATGGATGACTCTATTCATTTACGTCTTTTTCAACGGACCCTCACAAGTTCTGTTGTCAAGTGGTATATATAATTACCACAAGGTTTTTTCATTGACTTCAACACCCTAGCTATGGCTTCCCTCACTCACTACCAGTTACCAATCCATTATGAAACGAGGACCGAGATTTTGAGTTCTTTCAAACAAAACAAAGCCACTCATATCTTCGATCACATTCATGAGTGGCGATGGAGACGACGTCTCATTAAACTTGAACTCCCCAATTAGTTGTTGGCAGAGTGGTTCACAAAATCATTTGTGAACGACATCGATCATGACATTTCCATGGGTGTAGTAGTCATGAAAGAATAGGCCATAAGTCATGCTCAATACCTTGACCTTGTTTACTCACAAACGGGTACCCTTTACAACTTACTACCTGACTTACCTCATCCTTCCACTTCTGCCACTTCAACTACTCCAGCTGCTTCTCATGTAGCTGACAGTGTGATTGGCACTTTCCATGCCCAACTACATTTCATCTCAAGCACCAACCCCAAACCTACTTCTTCTAATGTTCAAAATGCTCCATCTCTTGCCCCTCCCACCAGCAAGACTTCTGAGGTAAATGCAGTTCAATATACCCTAGCCGGTAAAAAAAAATCTAAAAAGGGAAGGGGTAAGACTAAGGAGGACAAAAATACTTCTCAAGCATAGCGAACCAAAACTACACCTATTGATGATCGTGATAAGTGCAAACCTCGATACCCTTGTCTTATTTGTGGTGATGATCACTACATGAAGGATTGTCCATGACGTGCCAAGGTCACTAAGTTCCTTCAAGGAGCCCCAAAACCACCTGCTCTGGCCATTTTGTCTCAACCCTTCCCATCTCAACAACAGGCTCATTTGGTCATTCATGAACAACCCTCATCTTCTACTACATCCTATGTATTGATGTGTATTGGTGATTCAAAGCAGAACGACATTGTACTCACCACTCGAGCCAAAGATTATTCTCCCTTTAAAGAGAAGGTTGATGACTTACCTCCTTCATTGGTACAACCCTCTCCCACGACTCCACCTACCAATGGTCCTCTTCATCTTGAACGACCGATCCTTGACATAGTTCTTCGACCCCCCTCAAAGGGTGGCATTTAGAAATAGGCTTTAAATCCTCATACTCATGCTGCCCAGAACTACAACATTCTTGAAGATCTAGCCCAAGAACCTTCTGCAATGTTATCCCTTGAAGTCCTTCAAAGTTGTCCCATAAAATGGAAGGCACTGTTGAAAGATATTAGTGGAATCGATAGCTCAGTTGGTCATTCATGACCAACCCTCATCTTCTACTACATCCTATGTATTGATGTGTACTGGCGATTCAAAGCAGAACAACATTGCACTCACCACTCAAGCCAAATATTATTCTCCGTCTAAAGAGAAGGTTGATGACCTACCTCCTTCATTGGTACAACCCTCTCCCACGACTCAACCTACCAATGGTCCTCTTCATCTCGAATGATCGAGCCTTGACACAGTTCTTCGACCCCCCTCAAAGGGTGTCATTCAAAAATTGGCTTTCAATCCTCATACTCGTGCTGCCCAGAACTACAACATTGTTGAATATCTGGCCCAAGCACCTTCTGCAATGTCATCCCTTGAAGTCCTTCAAAGTTTTCCCACATAATGGAAGGCACTGTTGAAAGATATTAGTGGAATCGACCCGACGGATACGACTTTAATAATTTTTGAATTGGAATATCACATTCCAAGGTTACCCCCGTAACTCGCATTCCAGATCCAGGTGATTGTCTCTGACAAAAACATTTGTCGAATCTTTATCGACGAGGGTGCCTCGACGTGTGTCTTGTTTCTTACTTGCTGGAAAGCCATTGGCTCTCCCTCTTTGAACGAATCCCAAAACACTCTCAAAGACTTCAATGGCTCTATTTTTAAGCCCTACCATGTCCTTCCTTCATTTCCCATCATGTTAGAAGGAAAAACGGTTCAAGTCAAAGTGGAAGTCTTTAACACTCCCCTTGATTACAATCTTTTGCTTGGCTGCATTTGGATCGATTCCATGCATGCAGTTGTGTTGACCCTTTTTCATGTGGTACGTTTCCCACATCAAGGGAAGGTAGTCACCATCAACCAATTAGCCTTCTTTAATTCCAATACCCGTACTGGCAATGTACCATTCATCACTAATACCCCACCGGGTTATGAGAACATCAGTGTAGGCCTTCTAAAAACTTCTTCACTAATGGATACTTTCCCCATTCCACCGCTCGATGTTCCACACTCATCCGTTGCTTCAATCAACATGATCTCCACCTTGATTCATGAACTTCCTATGTCTCACGACTCATGGATAGTACCTGACCCTAGATATCATCTTCGTTATGGTGACAAATTTTCGTTAAGTCTAGTCGAATCTGCCTATCAGGCTATTCAATCAGAAACCCCTTATACCCCCTCTCTTGGTGAGTTATCTCCATATCCCTTCTGTGTCATTTTTCCCATAGATGAGATGATCATGTCTGTCATGGAGGACACCCCTTAGGACGATGGAAATCATCATTTCATCCTCTTCCTGGAGCATCATACCATTGAGAACTACCAATGGATCTTGACCCCATCGACCGTTGTCTTCATATCAACCATTCCTGAGTCCACACACGATGTGTTTTCCAAAGGGAACTTAAGCAATATCTTGCCTACTTTTCCCCTCAACATATCCATCAAACCTGGAATTGTAAAAAATGTCCATATTAGAGCTTCATGTTCGCCTGATGAGATCGTCACCTACACGTCCCTTTTCAAAGATTTTCATGACATCTTTTCCTAGAGCTATGAAGAAATGACAAGTATTGACCCTGACATTGTGATACATGAGATCAAGACATACCTAACACTAAACTCGTCCAGCAATGCCTTCATCCAGTTCACCCACGTAAAGCGGTTGCTATCAAGGTCGAAGTCGAGAAACTTCTTATAGATGGCTTTATTTACCCAGTGGCCCTTACTAACTAGGTTTCCAATCTTGTCCTGATCAACAAGAAACAAGGCACAATTCGTGTATGCATTGATTATAGGGATATCAACAAAGCTTGTCCCAAAGACAACTTTCCTACCCCCTTTGTCGATCAAATTTTCGACGATTGCGCTGGCAGTGAAATCTTCTCTCTGATGGATGGTTTCTCTGGGTATAATCAAATCAACATTGTTCCTAAGGATCAACATAAGACTACTTTTATTTGTCCTTGGGGTACTTTTTCCTATCGAAAACTCCCTTTCAGTCTCAAGAATGCTAGCACAACTTTTCAATGCGCTATGTCTTATGCTTTCCATGATATCAAGCACATTGTGTAACCATATCTGGACGATTTACCCACTCACTCAATGTGACAAGTCGATCATCCAACCCACCTCCGAGCCATTTTCGTCCTCTGTCGATTTTACCCTATACGTTTGAATGTAGCCGTATATTACTTTACGAAATAGGCCGAGGCGATGCCGACATTTGACAACACTGGAAAGACTGTAGCATTATTCATTTTTAATCACATCATAGTTCATTTTGGTGTTCCCCAGGCTATCGTCACTGATCACACTATCCACTTAGAAACTTCATGATGTCCGAACTTACTAAAAATTTGGGTCTTCACCATGAAAACTCAATGCCCTATTACCCACAAGCCAACAGCCAAGTCGAAGCAATTAACAAAGTTCTCATAATTATGCTCCAACGAATGATAGGGATTCACAAAACAAGTTGGCACACAATGTTGTTTTTGGCATTGTGGGCTTACCGGACATCCGTCAAGTCCACTACTGGGTTTACACCTTTCCGGTTAGTCTATGGTTTGGAAGCCATTCTCCCGATTGAATGCGAGATACCCTCTTTAAAACTAGCTATTGAACTCCTACCAAACACTTCTATTGAGGAAGAACGTCTATTGTATCTTATGCGATTAGACAAAACTCGACGTGATGCTACCCCAGTCATAGAAACTAAGAAAAAATGTGTCAAGGCCCAATATGACAAACATGTCAAGCCTCACATTTTCTCTGAAGGAGATCTCATTCTCCTCTATGAACAAGATCAATATATGCTAGGAGATGAGAAATTTGAAGCCATGTGGTGAGGTCCTTATATCATTAGACGAGTGTTGGAAAAAGGAGCTTATGAGTTAGTAGATTACAATGGTATCCCTTTGAGTGAACCCAGGAATGGGTTGTACTTGAAGAAGTACTATGCATAAAATCACCTATGCACGAGTACTTGTATTTTTATTGTATCATACTTCTTGTGTGTTACTATAGCTTGTTTTTGTTGTTATCTGGTCACTGCCGTTATGTGACGTTGTGTTTGATTTCCAAATGTCGGAGTCTTCACTACCCTACATTGGCTTCACTAATGGTGCTAGCCGTAGTACTCAGAATCTTGCTTTCGCTGCATGGGCAATTTACTCCCCTACAAACTAACTTGTCTCCTTACGAGGTGTGTGTCTCGGTCATGCAACCAACAATATTGCAGAGTATAGCACCATTATCAATTTTTTGATTGATACTATCTCGCTCAGAATCCATCATTTGGTTGTGCGACTCGATTTGCAGCTTGTAGTACTACAGTTAAGTAATGTCTATACTATTCGAAGCCTTACTTTGTTATGGGTTTATTTGCGAATTCGCCTCTTGGAATGTTATTTTTATTATATTGAATATCAACATATTCCTAGATGCCTAAATACATTAACTGATGCATTGTCTAAATATGTATTAGATAGACATTTGGATCATTTATAAATCAATCACATCAATTTTCACACAACACAAGATAAACTGGTAGAAACCGTATGTATATTTAACTATCAAAAAGTTTTTACAAAAAGTTATGTCCAAGGACCAAAGGACCAAAATTTCAAAATCTGAAGCTCATAGCTTCTACAAAGTGACATCATGGATAACGTTCATGGTAACACATGACTTCCCGGGAAACCCTATGAAGCAGTCGACCAATGGACTCTGACACTCCTACTATATGACGTTGATAACGTCATGGAACCTCTCTAAGAGGCATGTCTAGAATATCTGTTGTCAAACCCTCTAGGTTTTGTTCCATCGCTTCATAATCTTCGGTATCCCATCATGGCACTGGTGCAACCTCTCCTCGCCAT
Source organism: Picea abies (assembly GCA_900067695.1). Taxonomy (NCBI): domain Eukaryota; kingdom Viridiplantae; phylum Streptophyta; class Pinopsida; order Pinales; family Pinaceae; genus Picea; species Picea abies. The sequence continues at coordinate 18,210 of CBVK0102167529.1, forward strand.
TGAATAGGAGAAGTACCAAGAGGTCAGTAAGGTCCCACATCTGTGTCATCAAAAAAGAATTTTGTATTTAGACCTTGGACGAACATTAAAAAACATTTGCATATGATAAAATTTACAAAAACATTTAAAAAGAAAAAATGTGTACTTCTTACCAAGTTCCCCCCACTGAGCACCCTCGAGTAGGACCAAGTCTAGATCTCCTTGGAAATACAACCCAACATAAGCATAATTGTCGACCATCAGCATCTATGGTCGCAGCCAGTCAAAGAAGGTATCATCATATTTGATAATTGGTTCAGTTACATGTCGGGCCATGAGATGACACCATCTCAACATTCTTGGATCTGTTGGGGCCGGTAAATCCCACTCAACTTGCTACCTTAGCAAGGGAACCCTCTCAAGGAAGAAGGACACCAACAAAGACCCATACCCGAATTGCTTCAAGTTACCTCGCCTGCATTTTGTCAACTGTCTCTTCATGCTATGAAGCACTGCATTTGCCCAGTTAAAAACCCAAGGCTCAGTACATTCTATGGCATACTGAAAGTATCTCTGGAGAGCCATGTGAGGAGTGGAGCTCCCAGCCATACGAGCAATGATGAACAAAATAGTGTGGAGGGTCAAATCTTGCACTCTCCAAATAACTACTTTCCCTTTGCTCCTCTCTGCCTATGGAACACAGTGCAAGCAGTAGTACTCACTCATAGGTAGCCCGTCACCTCTGCTACCAGTCAGGCTCACTTGGTACCCACGCTGTGACAATCCTGTCAAGAAGTAAATGTCCTCAATATCCAAGGACAATGTGTGGACCCCTACATGGAATACTTGCTGATCGAGATCCCACATATGCACAAGGTACTCCAATAACCTGACTTGGGTCCTCATGCCCGGGATACAAAAGAACTTCAGAAGACCACAATCTCGTAAAGCGGCAATGGTAGCCAGATGATTTCAAGATATGGAATTATCTTCTTCGTGCTCCATTTCACACCATTCCAAAACCATGGTGATGGCCAAATACCTGCATAAGAAGCACAAGAAGAAAGTTAATAACTCTATTCAACATTTGGTATCTTTTCATTGAGCAAAAAATTAAAACAAAATTACACTTTGTGGTTCTCTCAGGTGCCCTTTAGGCACAGTGTGTGGTTCTCGTAGGCACCTTTGGGCTCACCTGCAAGAATGACCCATTCTCGTAGGTCCCGTGTGGCTCACCTACGAGAATGGATGAGTGCTACTTTAGCCCCCAAAACAAACTAAAAACTGTGTTTTTTGCCAATGAAAATGAAAATTTAAACCATGAAAAGGTAGAGGACAAAGAGCCTACCTCACTGTCACTGATGGTTTGTCGAATGGATGCTCGTAAATCCCGCAATCTGATGCCGAATTTCAAGGGTAAAAGAGGGGGTTTTGGGCTCAAATAGTGGTAAAGTTAAAATGATATGGTAAAAAGAGTTTTTATCTCTTTATATTTATTTTTACCATTTGTTATTAGATTTTATAATAGTTTATTTATTAAAACCTAATGCCTAATTCCCTTTTGAGTACAACTTTTGCAGGCGTAATGAATTCAATGTTCATGCACAGGGATGCGGATATTTTTTCTTCTTCATCGCATGTTTTGATTGTTTTTTATGTTTTTTGTACAAAACCTTGAGCTTGGTCTTTGTTCGTTCTCATGATCGAAAATACATGAGAACATGATCAAGCACACTTTTATCACTTTTTTAGGCTCAACAAGGTTATACGAAAAAGGAACCCCCCCTGGAGTCTCCTTTAAGCTCTTTTCAGACTCTCTAAACATGAAAAGATAGTCGAGCAACCTTTCTATATTCATGCTCGATAAAGTATTTGAAGAAAGCATCTGTTGGGCGATAATTTATCTCTTTTAATTTATTTTACGAAAAAGGAACTGAGAGAGTTCTCTTTTAAGTGTTTTTCTAGACTCTATAATCATGAAAAACCTTCGAGTTTTCTATCTTTGGACTCATTAAAAAAACATCGACAGACCCATCATGGGACCGAACCACTCCTTCCTAGGGTTCCTTAAACATACTCTGAAGGACTTATCTGAAGGATGAGATTATATCAACAAGCATATTTTATCCTCCTCAAGCTTGCGTAAAAATAAATAGGTACTCGCCAGAAATGGTGGGGGAAAATTTGGGAAAGGGATGTGTTCTCATATTCACGTTAATTGGCAGTAAGTGTCGCTCTTGAACATGACACCCCCTATTCATTATTTAAAGCTGATTTGGGAAATCCATTTTTCTCTCATTCAATTTGCTACAAGGTCATACCCTGTGTTGTCTCTAAGTCAATGCTGCCAAACCATTGGTCGTGTCGTTCATA
>CBVK0102167531.1:0-20513 GCA_900067695.1 Picea abies
CTCTTCCGATCTCACCCCAAGTCATCATTACGTTTCTTGCACTCTTCTTTTCCTCCCACACACACATTAATATGTGCCTTATGTTTATTTTTCATGTAAACTGGAGTCTATTTACACTTGCAAACCTACTTCTATTCCTGTGATTACACCTTATCACTCATTGTCTGCTACTTTAGATGGACACGCGTCTAAATGTTCTTGCATCAAACCTTTGTTTTAAGTAGTAGTAATAAGAATAATATTAGTAATAACTCTGCTTGATGTGCAATATGTTTAGAAATCCCCTTCTCTTTTTTCTCAACCAAAAAATCCTCCTTATATATTTAGTGACTATATGTTACAGTAGCTTGTTTCCCGAATCCCAAGTAGTATAGGATGACATACTGAACCCTTTTCTTTCCCATTTCTGGATGACTCTAGGGTTATTATTGAAGAATTAAACTGAAAAGATGCTTTGGCAACATGGAAAGCATCCCATACTTCTCCACTACCACTTTGTAAAGCAGGTAAGAATGCTTGATGAAATAATAATAATGATAATGTTGTTCTCAGAGAAGCTCTCCAATAATAACATTTCTTACTCCTTTGAAGGACTATTATTCTCCTAGCTTGAAGTTGTTAGACATCTCCAGACAGACTAGATTGGACATTTTTACTTTAAATAATGAAATATTATCATCAGATTTACAAAGATCTGAATCTCCAAGCACGAGGGGTCCAAATTCTTGTCTTGAAGAGTCTATTTCTCCTGAAAAATATACAATAGTTGGTTGCAGCAACTCCAACCTCTGCTGCAATTCATCCTTGGTAAAAGGTTCCAAAAATCTCATGCAAATTAAATTGCCAGAAGAGTTCTACCTATATTTTGACACATGCACAAAATCCAGTTGGTTACTTGTACGCTCACCTAATTTCAACTATGTTACCATGAAGGTTGTCTACATTTGGAACAAGTATTTCTCATTTATTTATATCCCCAATAAAGCAACATTGCTTAGTTATTGAATTAATAGCAGCAACATCCTGAGCAAAAATGCACTCAGATCTTGTTACAACATCTAAAAGGATATCACCATGCTGCATCTTTACCGCCCCATTCTCTTATACAAGCAACTTTCTCATGAATCCTGCTGCCAACTTTCATGAACCCTTGTAGTCTGCACACCAGGTAACTTGCCTAAAGGTAGTGAAGCTGTAAGCTGAAAAATATTATGTTCCTCATTTTCATTCCATAAACCAAGCTCGTGTACTAGAACTATAGTATCTTCATCCAACAAAGAACTTTCAAGAAAGTTTAACACAAAAATTATAGCTTATAACAAAAATTGTTTTTTGAATCTTGTCTAGATTCGTCCTCACTTCCAAAAACTGTCCTTAATATCATACTCAGAAAAGTTTGTTCAAATACTGCATTGCTATCATGACCTTAATATATATATTATATCCATGAGACATAAGCTCGTACGACAAAGATACTATTCAACAGCGCAGGTTTCATGTTCGACCTTTTATATAATGGAAAATGCATACTTCAAAATAAAATCAGTCAGAGTTGATGCCTCTTGCTTTGAAATTTGAAGCAATTTCTCCAACTGCTTTCTTTCCTTACATTGAATAAGCAGATCATCACCACCCTATGTCATTGCATGCTTTAATCGAAGAGTTTCATCATGTAAAAATGTCAAAGTATTAAGTTTCCTATTCAGGTCAAAAAGTCTCTGTAAGGCTATATTGTGCATCACATACAAAAGAGCAGATCAAACCAGAATCTAGAGTAAAACACCAGAATGCCTTTCATACATAGAGACTGGTCACTTAGCTCTTAGGGTCCTCTTTTTCCCTTTACTTTTCTTTTTCCCATGAGTAGGGAAACAACAACAAAATGGTGATAGTTTACTTTCCTTCAATGGCGATCTTATAGGATCTTCTCGGTTCAATATGACAGCCTGCGCTCAATATGAAAGCCTGGTCTTGTCATGATGTTGTAACATTTACCATCAAGTGTCAATCCATTTTCCAACTACGCCAATCTTAGACTTACACATCTCTAGTTGGAGGCTTGTACAAAAGCGAAGTGAACCTTTTTGTAAAGTTCGAAAGTGGAAGCCATTCCTAAATATGATCCCATTTTCCACTCTTTGAATTGATTCTACATTTAATATCTTCATAGAAAGTACATCACTATAAGTAGAAGCAATTTTGAATGTTTCATTTGCAAGTGCACTAGGACTAATTAAATTTGCACTGCAATATCTTTAGAAATCTCCTTCTCTTTGTTCTCAACGAAAAATGCCTCTTTTCTATGATTATGATTATAATTTTGAATCTAGGATGTAATTTCTTAGTGACCTATCTGAAATAAAAATATGAAATTAGACTTAATAATTTTTTTTTTTTTTTAGGAATCTTAATAGTTCACCCTTCTTTCTCCTTTTCTAACTTCAACAACACTCTCCTCAAACATTAAATTTTCTCATGATCTAATCCAACTAGGGTAGCTTCTTGAACTAATGCATATTCTTTCTCTTGAACGACAATGAGTCTTTATTGTTGTTTCCTTCCTTCATTCATTAGTGTTCCATGGATTTAAATGCATGATCCCAAGTTGGTCCACACCTATAACAAACCCCTGTATTATAACCTCTTCCATGACTTCTTGCTTGAAGTCCACTTCCTTTATGAGGATAAGCATAAGCTCTTGCCACTACTTGAGAAGAACTTTCTTCAAATGAATTTTGTTTAAAGTTTTTCTATCAATAAGTTCATCTTTCCTTTTATAATTTCCTCTTGTAAGTTTCTAGGTACTTTCTCTTATGATTCCTAGGATAATTATTAAGCCTCCCCAAATGAATGCATTTTATGCATACTCAATTCATCTTGATCAGGTATACCTAGCACATTCACTATCTTGACACAATCTCCTCATCATCTTCACCATGACCAACATGAATTTTTTGGCTTGTAAAGTTCTTTAATATACTGTATGTATGTGTTGTGGTAAGGAGATGCACTAGGCTTAATATTTATGTAGTCGATGAGCTTCTAAATCTGGCATTGGATCTTGTCATTCCCCCAAATCGATCTACAACAGAGAAAGTTGTTTAGAAGTGGAGACCCTAAAACTAGAGTTTTTTTATGCTTGACGAAGCCGTGTGCCAAAACACCTTTGGGCTTCTAGATGATGACGTGACATTGTTGCATTAACACACCAAGTTGTTTCTTTTTCGAAGTTTGAGTCATGTGTGCAATGAGAGACTGAATTTGCACTAGACTACACACTATCTTCTCTAGATGAACCATGAGAAGAACACACTCACAAGCATGTGAGATAAGCTTTTGGCATTGATTTGCGAACACCAAAGTAACTTTCTTCTTCATAGGAGACTCCAAGATATGGTCAATGCTCCCATTGACCTTAAGGAACCAATATTGTGGGTTGGTGTGATAGGATCCATCACGTCAATGATCTATGGCTTAATTTCCTAGTCCAGGTCGCAAATGTCTAGATGTGTGACATCACAAGTGACTTATTGTTTCATATGAGTGAAAACAAATCACACTAGTATAGGGAGAATGCTCACTAAGTTTTGAACATGGGGCATCGAGATGGAGTGTGCTTCGTTTTACCAATAAACCGTGACCCTATGCATAATAATTTCTTTTCCTTATAACAATTAATATTATAAAACTTGTTGCATTTCCATTAATGGTAAAAATTGCCTCATAATGTTGTCCCTTGGTTTACAAGATTCCATGACGAGTAGTAATTGTGATAAAACTTTAACATAGAAAATATTAATGCCAATAAATGTCATAAAAAAATAACATTTCCTCCTTGGATTTGTATGGTGGATGTCATGTCCTGATTGATGGCATGGCCAGTTTGTCTAATAATAGGCCCATTTGATTTGTCATTTATTGGAGGGAAAAATAAATGTGTATGCATACTATGTGTTATATCATTAATGTTTCTCATTTTAAATTTCCTTAGTTGTCTTGCTTGTATCAAAACCTTCTAGAACCTTTTACCTAGATTTCAAATTGAGGATGGATGGGTGGATTACCTAGTGGTAGGATGTGACTGGTGAACTATGGCCTTTCTACATGGGTGACAACTTGCAACATTTGGTGTAACTAGATTTGAATCATTCGGGAGCAACTTGAAGATATTTCTAAGGCTCTTCAATTCACCCCTTTTGATGAAGAAAAACAAATACATGCACCAAGCTTTACCATATATCGAGTTTGGATGAAATCTAACAGGTTCGGAATGCTAAGTTTCAAGCTCATATGTTTTGGCTTGATTTGAATGGTCAGGTAAATGACTGAATGGGAATTTCTAGCTCATTATTTCATTATTATTTGGGTTGTTTCCTCGACTTTCAAAATCTCAAGAAAGAATTCTAGGCAAATACCCGAAAATAAATTTCTTGATTTACATTTCTGCCTCCATATAGGAATCAAAGGTCCTTTATAATCCAAAACTAGGCCATTTTAGAATAATAGCAAAAATGTGAATTATGTATTGGGTCACATTATGACAATGTCTGGATTTGGCATTAGAAATATAGTGTCAAATTATTCATTGTCCATTAATTCTCCCCTTTTGCTAACTACTTTGTCTCATTCGACGGAGTTTAGGTACAACCAAACAGGTACCTGTTAGACCTATCATCCTCGAGTGAGGGGGGAGGGGGGAAAGTGTTACGTCCAACACATCTAACAGAGCAAGATCAACTAGAGGTGAAAAGGTTCGAAGAAAATTCCGTAAGCGCATGTAATTCTTTCTTGTTGAAGGAGGTTCATGTTCCTATGATGATGAGAGCATATGTGATGTCGAGGTTCCTTTGAGGTACAAACATCTAGTGAGACAATGGGTACCTAATGAAATTCCTCAATTAGACACTGACTTCTATGTCAATGAGAGGATGTATCAGATTTCTCTATCGTCTGTACATGGTCTGGGTCTATTCTCCTCGATGACATAAAGGTGAAATATGGAGGACTTGTTGAGTTGATGGAGTATGTCAGACCATGCTACAACTATGGAAATTGGTTGAGGTTGGTCCAATATATGCCAAGTATGTAGAGATATGCAGTCGCTACAAATTATATACAACTAAAAGACAATGATCATAATAAAGGAGAAACGATGTGTATTGATGGAAGGCCAAAGGCATCGGGGAATATTGCAAGGCTTATTGAGAGTACACGAATCATGACAACAAGAAAGTATCCCAATTGTATATTTGTGGGGCGTGAAGGAAATCAAATATTCATATGTGATAGCTACAGGGGAAGAGTTGTTGGTCGATTACGATTTGAATTGAATCGATGGAGGCACTACTGTTATGGTCGAGGTAAATATGTTCTACCAGTATACCAAACCTATAATTAATGTTTTCCCTTTAATATATTTAAAATACATTTTTTTGTTTGTTTGTTAATTTGTGCGAGATCTGTTGGCTACGCGATTAACCTGTGGCTTGAGAAACCGCGACTCAGGGGCATCTAAGCCGTCAAAATCACCCGGGGATCGCACCCGGCTTGAGCCACACCAACCCTTAACATGGTTGGATTTTTTGTCCCCGCAGGTTTCGAACCAGTGACTTTAACATCACGGAGTGGCTTAACAACACACTCCGTCACTGACTGTCCTACACCTCGGGGACATATTTAACATACATTTTAATAGCTCATGCTTCTTAGATTATTTTCTAACATTCTAAAATGTCATGCATATTATAATGTGGCGGTGATCGTGGGAAGGCACCGGCTAGCTCGCAATAGGTATAACTATGATTTCCATATCAATTCTTGCTGACAATATTTGAATTAACATGTTTTTTTTTATGTAGACGAGCACATTGTTGGAGCACGATGATGTGTGGGATGAAATATACGATTCCATCAACCCAATGGAAACAATTTGAAAGGCATTGAGAAAGGAAAATAGGGAACTAATTGAATTGGCTGGGTGTAAACCACCTACATAGAAGGGCAAAGAAAGGATGAAAATATTAATGTAGGATATAGAACAATTTTCAGTAAGTGCAATTTAAGAAAAAGACTATTTCTGACATATATTGATTTATGAAATTTTGTCTAATACCATTATATGAGAAACACTCAAATGTTTTCTTTCTATAGGAATTTTTGGATCCAATGGGAGAACTTGGTCATGGGGAGACTGCTGGTGGCAGTGATGCACAAACCCCACATCGTCCTAGTCTGAGCCACATACCTGCGAGGCTATTTTTCTCTTTGTTTGTGGCGTAGAGGACTAAAACTCATGGGGCCCATGAGATGTCCCCACCACACTTGTTAGACTGTGCACGTGATGGTCTACATGGAAAATCTCATGAGGATATTAGTTCTGCACCACTAGAGCATTGTTATCCTGGAACATCACATGTTCAAAGCATGGGAATAATCTCCATCAACTGTTTGGTTGATGATAACTTGGTTCCTTTGAAGATACAACAAATCCTAGGTATTTTTGAATACCTTAAATAGTTCCTACCATTTGATTGAAACCTAGATATTTCATATTATTTTAATCTAATTATCATATCATTTTGTAGGAAACAATGTTTTTTAAAGGACCTTGCACTTCAAGGATTTAGAGATTTTTGGGCCCACCATTCGCACACAGTGGAATGCCCAGAATAAATATTTGAAAAACAATATATAAACCTTATGGTCGACCTGTTTGGTGATAAGTTCAACAAGTCCGAAATCACCTCGAGGGCCAGTACATATTCGAAATATGTCAGAGATCAATATAGGGTTCAATTGAAAAAGAACCCTAAGTATGATTGTCCTCTTTCCATTCCTGAGAGGGAATGGAAGAATATATAGGAAGATGCAAAGGAGAGTGCATTGAGACTCGAAGGGAATACACCACTTGGCCCTAGAAGGTAATATATGATGTTTTGAATTGAATACGCTGAATTTTCTTTAGTTCTACATAAAAAAATGTGATATCTTATAACATACTTGAAACTTTTCGTAGGCTTCGAGACAAGTCAAAAGAAACCAAGGAAAGACTAGAAAACATGGGCATCAAAAACTTGGCCAAGGTGGTTACCCGAGATTAAAAGCTCGAATTTTAATTACCAAATAATTTATCCATATTATATATATCATCATGTTGATTTTATTTAATTGTAGCCAATAAGAAAAAATCTCAATCTTATGCGATGCAATGGAGGGGGTACATTCAACACTACCGCCACCAAAGAAGACTTGATGCTCGGCTTCAAGTTCGGCTTTCAAGCAGTGGTGGAAAATCGACAAAGGAAGGGACAAACAAAATCTGACCCTTCAAACGAGATGGTAAATAAAATGACAAGATTGTAGTTGTTGATTACTTGTCAAATATATTGACGATTGATTTAACCCATCAATTAATGTGTCTATTTTTTTTAAGTAGGAAGGCAATGCCGGTTCATTCGAGGGTGGTGGACAAAAACCCCATGATTCTAAAGGTGTGCAGACCCATCACAGTATGCATGTATTTAAAATAAAATGTTTAATATGATGATTATAAATATTTACTTGCAGACGGTGTACTTATAACTTTGCTTATTTCAATGGCAGAGCATGTAGATGAGGATGCTCGGAGAGGAGAGGAACCGATGACAATACAACCAATGGTGTTGACTCCTCCTCCTAGTAAAAAACATAGTAATGATATTTGTACTAATGAAACATTACTATGAATAATAACTAACCATGTCCTTTTAATGCTTTTTATTATTGTAGTGGATGCCCCTGTAGTGCATTGATGTCCACGTCCAACTACTAGAAGTAGTACAATGCTTGAGATGACCCATCGCCTTCCCACAACATAGAAGGGACCAATAGATGAAGGTCAGAAACCAAGATGATCTCATTCATGAGGTAGTCCCCTTTAGTGTTTCTAGAGTGTCATGCATGTTTGATTATTATTCAACCATATAATGTTTTATTCTCTTTGACAAATACAAGCTCATAAATGTTTAGTTATTATTCAATCATTTAACATTTTATTGTCTTTGACAAATGCAAGTTTGAAGGGCGGTCACCTCCATGATCCATAACGCATTTCCGACAAGGCATAAATCATTTGCTTCTCTTGCGTCATGAAATTTTCCTTCATTGCCTTGTATACTTAAATTCAAAATCCAAGGATAGATAATGGTGGAAACAACTATTATTCATTTAATAATATTGTTTTTAGAGATTATTGACTGTAATTTGATGTGGCATATTATGTTATCCCTTGAAATTTTTGTTTTCCAATGTTCAATGTTCATAAACACCTATTCAGAGAACTTGGTGATGTAGAATGTTGGTTGGAGTTAGCGAATGATTCAATGAACATTGACAACAATATTGATAAATCAGATGGCATGAAAGATGTGAGTTCCACCTGCATACTTAACCTTCAAAATCTCAATTGCATATTTATCATTCATAGAAACATTATTAGAATGAGATACTCAACAAATGTTTGGAGTGACATTTGAAAAGTTATGTGGAATATTGTATTAGTTTTTTTTTTTTCCAAATAAAAAACTCGTGTTTTTTCAAATTTCACTAAAAGTGCTACATTGAAAGATTGGATCTTCAACACTACATATCACTTCAATGGGCCCATTTTAATCTTTTGTGAGAATTAATACATAACCCTATACGAAAAAATATGCCAACACATCAAGGACTAGCCCACAAAGGTGTGTGAACATTCATAAAGGTCCAAAATTTATCCAAAAGGTAAACCTCATGCAACCCACATAATAGTAAAATATGAAAACAAAAGATAAATAAGCCAGAGGGTATACCTTGAAACCTCTAAAAAAGACAAGATAGGAAAAACATTGTTAAGTGAACCACATTTTTCACTTGATGCCACTCAATTGTAGTTGAAAAATGCAATCCATCCACTCCAAACAACACAATAACAACATCATATTTCTTGTTAGGGCATCAAGCTATATAATTGTTTATGACCTCCATTTTCTTTTATGAAACACCCTAATCTAAATAGACCTTTAAATACACTACAAAAACATCAAAACCGTGATCTAAAGCCATGATGGAGGCATTATTCTCCATTTTGGCCACTATTTTTGGGGATTTTATGGCCTCTACAAGCATCCCTAGTACGTTATACTCTGCAAGTTGCCATTGGAAATGGAGAACCTTAAAAAATGGTTGGACCACTTGGTGGCGAACAATGTATACCATGAGCAGGGTGCCTGTTGGCTCGTGGTTGTAAGACCCTAGGTTCAGTTTATTCTACCAACAAACCCTGTAGATACCGATCCTTTCGACATCACCTGCTTACAAGTGAAGTCTCACTTGATGCATCTATTGGGGCTGTAGGAACCAAGTTTTTGCAGGGACGAGTGGATGGGAGGCTATCATCATATTCATTCAAACTTATCTACCCTGTGTGCAGTATTCTGCGTCTCTTTTCTCTTTATTAATTAGTAAACTTTATTTATGCAACACCATTATGATGCAAATTGCAACATAAAATATTCACTATAACATTCATCATTAGCGCACATCAATCATCCAATAAACATATCTAGATCTAGTTATGCATAAATAGAACATTCATGAACAATCACATAAAAAGACATTCAGACACATAATTTAACATGGTTCACCCAATTCTTGAGCTACATCCATAATCATTGGCTTCTTTATTATTCTTCGTGCAATCATCTTAGGTTTGCACACTGAGCTTACAAAATATGCATTATGATGTCCTTCCCCATCTTGCCTAGTTTCTCTGCAGTGCAATCCTCTCTCTGCAAACCCTCCCTAAACCTTCAGACATAGACTCTCTCTCATTCTCATTCTATTCTCTTAGCCTATCATTAGCTCAACTTTCAACAACAATAACAATAACAATAATAACCTATTCTCTTACTCTCAGTGAACCCCATTCTTCTCGACCCATTACATATTTATACATAGAATTTAGGGCTCAAAACCCTACTCTCTTATCCCCAAAAACCTATGACAACTCATGATGACTCATTGTTCAGGTGTGCTTTTCTTTCCTTTGCACTTACATGCTTCTTTTACATTCCTGACTACTGTTCTTCCTACTTTTTCACATCTATCTTCTTTTACATGCCTAACTATTGTCCTTCCCGCTTTTGCGCGTGCCCTCAAAATTGATTTCTTTGAACTACCTATCCAACATGCCCCAAAAACTCACCTGTGGCTCATCCCGAGCCACTTAATCCTGTTGCATCATGCCCCTCCATGCTTCCATGAAATTTTGGAGGGTTTCCTTCAATGTTGCGACTTCTTTCTTGACCTCTGCTTCTTGTTCCAAAATCATCTCTACAACCTATACAATCAGGGTCGTGAATTTATCCTCATTGTCATATGCTACTTGCTTTACCATGCTCTACGTAGCTACCAATTCCCCTATTACCCTTAGTGCTTCATCCTGGAGTGGTACTAATTATTATTGGAGAATATTTTGTTGTTCCCTTATCTGTTCTATTTCAGTGTATGACCACTTGTTTTCCAGGATGACCTTCATGCGCTCAGCTGGTGGCATCATACTTATGTTCTCTGAGGCCTTCTACACTTTTTCCTGTGCATCCCTTAATCTAGTTGCCACAACCTTCATCTCTGGATTCTCCATCAGATTTGTCCAAATCTGCGCGCTTTCCTCACACAACTTCACGCACTCCTCATCCAGACTCTTAATGCTTTCTACTGAGGTCATAACGATTCTTTCTATTTGTGCTTTTTCCTCTGGTGGTGTCCCTGGTGTGGTGTGCGATTCCAAGCCTTCGATCCTAGTGCAGAAGCCTTTAAGGGATTCCCAGATTTTTGAGACTTGTTCTTCAATTGTGGCTTCTACCACCATTGACATTTCCGAAATATCCTTATAGAGTTTCTGGATGTCTTGTTGTATTCACTCTACCTGTTGCTCAACCTCTTCCTTCTCCTTCAATATTCTCTCGACCTTTTCCTTAGCCTCCCTCTTCCCCTTCAATATCCACTCAACCTTTTCCTCAGTCGTGATCTTTTCCTTCAATATCCTTTTAGCCTTTTCCTCAACCATGCTCTTCTCTTGTAAAGCAGTTGTATAATATTGTTGCAACTGAGTCTTCTCTACTTCTACCTTCGCCAACTTACTTGATCCTGACTCTGCGTGGAACCATATTTCATGCACAATACCGATGTGCAAGCCTTGTAGTATTGCCGTGGGAATCTGTGAAATGACTAAGTCCATGTGACTTAATCGTTGTACCTACTCCTGCATCTCGAGTGTGGGGAAATCAATAACATCTTGTGAAATCTTCAACACTTTGTGCCCTGTTGCCATCTCTGAAAAGTAAGAAGTGGTGGTCCTTGCTTCCCCAGTCGGGCTTGTTGATGGTCCTTCACTGGATCTGCACTCTGGTGCTATGCTCACTACCTCCAACCGGTGCTACAAGGCAATCAACTGCCCTTACACCTTCTTGTTCAACTCTTCCTCTAGTTGCGACACCTACTGAATTGCCTCCTTTGTGGAATCCCTTACTTGATAGCTGATTCTATCGATGTCATCATCTGTCAGAGTATAGTTAGACGGTACTTTGTGGGCTTTCATATTCTTACGTGCAGTTGTTCTTGGCCCCTTACCCTTGTCTTTCCTTTTCTCTCCTACTGTTGGGATTGTCTGTTGTGCATCTTCTGTGTCTTTTCCCTTTCCATTACGCCGTTCATTACCTTGTTCATCTGCTTCGTTGTCAGGGTGCTCCATCTCTATTCCGTTCACATGAACCTTTTGATTTGGATCCCAATCCTACATGACCTCCGTTCGTCGTTGTCAGGGTGCTTCGTCTCTACTCTTGCACCTTCCTATTCAACTCTTCCTGTAGTTGCGACACCTACTGAACTTCCTCCTCTGTGGCATCCCTTACTTGATAACCGATTCTATTGATGTCATCATTTGTCAGAGTATAGTTATCCGGTACTTTATGGGCTTTCATCTTCTTACGCAGAACTGTTCTTGGCCCCTTACCCTTGTCTTTCCTTTTCTCTCCGACTATTGGGATTGTTTGTTGCACATTTTCTGTGTCTTTTCCCTATTCATTGCCATGTTCATTACCCTGTTCATTTGTGTCATTGTCAGGGTGCTCCATCTCTGTTCCATTCACATGAACCTTCCAATATGGATCCCAATCCTGCATGATTAGGTGGATATCTTCTCCCGTGATCTTGTATTTTGTCTGGACCCATTCCTCTCTTGAGTCCTTCTTTTCTTGTATATAAACATGGTGTTGGTTGGCCCGGAACCGCACAATCAGGGTGTATGCCTCTACCAATTTTGGTGAAATGTGTGGTGTATTCTTGATGCACTTTCAAATCCTTTCATCATACAAAAATAAATCCACGTTAGTGTCGATCTGTCTTCTTTTGTAACGTGTACCAGAAGTTTTGATACTTAGCTGTCAAACATGGCTTACCTCTGAGACCCAATAACTACGCATCCTTTGTCTCTTCCCATGCTATGAACATAATCAAAATTAACAACCATGGATAATGGAATTCCATGCCTCTATCCCATGCTTCTGCACAGTCGAGGAGGAATTGGTTCAATAAGAAATGTGCCCAGCTCATCGAGACCCCTTCGACACACTTCTCAGCTGCAACTATGACTCACTTTGGAACTTGATATTTTCTACATTTCCTCAGTAAATTACACGCCAATTTCTTCGTTGCAATCCTTATTGTTGGGTCGCATATGCTCGACACATCCAACCCAACACACCTCTAACTGTGTGAAATTCCCCCCTCATTTCCTCTAACAGAGTCCTGTCAGTTTTCTTGTTTGCAAACAACGAGGTTGGATGTTGTCCCTATGATGAAAAGCCTGTTATCCTTGCAATCAAATATGTATATATAGAGATTGGCATGTCCAGCCACAAATAACCTCCATGCACATAGGTTAAGAGAAACTTAACACATGCATTCACCTCGTTGATCCTACCTAAGTGTGGGATGTCGAACAGGTTTAGTATGCCTGCACACTCCAATTCTCTGGCCCATACATTTGGCACAAGTATGCTTTGGTTCATTACTGAATCTATCCTTAGTTCCAAGGATTGGTGTGACGCAAGTTCAGGAAACTTCGTCGTGTCTGTGATATCATGGTCCACATATTTAAGATGCGACACCCTCCCTATCATGTCCTTGCCCATGATGACCCTATCTAGGATGTTAGGCGTCACCGATTTATATTTGGGAGCCTTTTGCAATGTCATTGGTGTGGCATCATCCTTCCTTGGTGGAATATAGTCTTGGGGAAACCTCGACTCCGACAATGATGCTCCTAGAGTCTCCTCAACCTCTAGTTCTACTGCTTGCACTCTTGTTCAAGCTTTCTTTGGTATGGGCATTGTTTCTTTTGGTGGTGCCATGTTTGTATAATGGTTACTAGAGATAATTGGTTTAGCTCTGGGGTTTTTCTTGGCTTCTGTAATATGGTTCTCGGCTCTCTCTCACTCACATGTAACTCTAAGTGACAATAACCAATGCTTGTTGACCCTTTGCGGCTCTTGTGCCCCTTTTCCAGTTGTCCATGTCCCTTCATGCCTGAATTAAATATCTAATCCACTAGTGGTGTGATGAATGCTTGATTTAATGTTGCTTTATTGCCATATCTTATGTTGGATTTGTGCCTCATACTTCCAGTTTGTCACAATCCTCGACGACTTTTTCCATTTATTTCTACGCGTCATCTTTATGACTTGTCATTAATGGTATTTAACCATCATTTCTGCCCTTTCAATGTCTTTAACAGTCACGACGGTCCTGTTCCATGCGTTGCTTTTGTGCATATCTAATTGTCTCTGTGCTGTTTCTTTTATTTGCGCAACACTCACTTTTTCTGCGCCCTTACTCTCATTGTAACTTACTTCATTGATTTTTTTTTTCTTTTTTCCACTTTTTCTTCTTTTACCTTTTTCTACCTTTTCTTTTTCTTTTTTCCTACTATAATACACTAATATAGTAAAAAGGTTCTTGTGGAGGTCATACTAGTGCGCGGTAGCTTGATTGTCCCTATAAATTTTCAGCTGACTTCCATTCATCATTCCTCCCAGGACTTCTCCATTCAAATTTTCCAACTGCATAGCACCTTTCTTCATCACATGCTTAATCACATATGGTCCTAACCAATGCATTCAAAAATTCCTTGGATGCGGCATAAAATTACTGTTGTGTAGTAATATTAAGTCCACCACTTGAAACTTTTTCTGTTTAATACATCTATCATGCCATGCCTTTTCTATGGCATTTTGAACTTGCTAATGGAACCCTCCGACAAATCGACCTTCCTTTAGCTGTAACAACTACGACAATCTCTCCTCTACTGTGCCAGAGTCCGAAAGATCAGTAATCACTGCAATGTGTAGGCTAGGCACATTAAAATCCATCGACATTACTGCTTCTTTCCCATAGACCAACCTAAAAGGTGTATGTCTGGTCAAATTTTTACTTATAGTCCCATATGCCCATAATACTGCAAGGATCCTCAAGTCCCAATCATACCTTCCTATGTTGCAGACATTTGTTAGTGCATTCTCCAGAATTTTATTAAAATATTCTACAGTCCCATTGGCCTCAGGGTGATAAGGCGTACTCCTATGATGATGAATTTGAAATACCTTAGTCAATGCTATAATCATCTTATTCAAGAAGTGTGTCCCTTGATCATTCAGTAGAATGCGTGGGCATCCAAATCGTGTAAATGCATTCTCAAATAGAAACCTCGCAACAATATCCACGGTGCAGTCTATGACTAGTGATGCTTCTACCCATTTGATCAAATACTCTATCGTGGTGATTATATACCTAGCTCCTGATCTTCTTGCTAGTGGGTTGATCAATCCAACGAAGTCTATTTCCCATTTATCAAATGCCTGTAACGTAACCTATGGGTGTAAAGGGATCTCATCCCTTCTGGATGTCTTTCCCACCCTTTGACAAACATCGCATTCCTGGCAGTATTCTTTAGCATCCTTATGAAGTGTGGGACACCAAATCCCTGCACACAATATCTTCTATGTTGTTTCTTTACTTGTGTAATGTCCTCCTACAATACCTTCGTATGCTTATGATAATATCATTGGCCTTTCATTCTCTAACACACATCATCTTAATATCCCATTGACACCTAATTTGTATAAGTTCGCTACAATTAACTAATAGTCTGCTGCTTTAACCACTAACTGTTTTTTCTGTGCAATTGTCATGTATGATGGGTTCATTCCTGTACTTAAAAAATGTACAATGTCTACGAAGTAGTTGTCCACCATTTTAACTGCAAATAATTGCACATCTGACAAGCTGTCATCTAGATTCCTTGCATCTTCTCCTGATAGTATGCACAATAAGTGATTTTGTCCTGCATTCCACTTCCCTGGTTTCATAACAACCTCAAAATCATATTCTTGGAACGTCAACAACCCTCTACATATTATCCCCCCCAACAATGGCTTGTTCACTAAGTATCTTAGTGTAGAATGGTTCGTATACATCTTAAAATGAGAACCCAACAAATAATGTCTAAACTTCTACAACGCATATACCATTGCCAACCCTTCTCGTTCCGTGGTATTGTAATTCTTTTCCACTATTGACAGCTTCTCGCTTGCAAATGCAATTGGATGGTCTATGTTGTTTCTTTACTTGTGTAATGTCCTCCTACAATACCTTCGTATTGTAGGAGGACATTGGCCTTTCATTCTCTAACACACATCATCTTAATATCCCATCGACACCTAATTTGTTCCCTACAATTAACTGATAGTCTGCTGCTTTAACCACTAACTATTTTTTCTGCGCAACTGTCATGTATGATGGGTTCATTCCTGTACTTAAAAACTGTACAATGTCTGCGAAGTAGTTGTCCACCATTTTAACTGCAAATAATTGCGCATCTGACAAGCTGTCATCTATATTCCTTGCATCTTCTCCTGATAGTATGAACAATAAGTGATTTTGTCCTGCATTCAACTTCCCTGGTTTCATAACAACCTCAAAATCATATTCTTGGAACGTCAACAACCCTCTACATATTATCCCCCCCAACACTGGCTTGTTCACTAAGTATCTTAGTGCAGAATGGTTCGTATACATCTTAAAATGAGAACCCAACAAATAATGTCTAAACTTCTACAACGCATATACCATTGCCAACCCTTCTCGTTCCGTGGTATTGTAATTCTTTTCCACTATTGACAGCTTCCCGCTTGCAAATGCAATTGGATGGTCTATGTCTTCTTCTCCTGGATGAGATAATACTGCGCCCAAAGCTATGGACGATGCATCCACATGAACATGAAATTATTTCTTCCAATCCAGAAATATCAAAATTGGTGCAATCACTAATTTCTGTTTTAATGTGTCCAAACCTTTCTGACAGTCCTCATTCCACCAGAACTTAGCTTATTTCTTCAACAACTTCTCCATAGGTGTTATAATTTGTGCATAACTGATCCAAAATGGATCCAGGAAGGCCTAAAAATCAAATGTATCAGAATCAGGCGAAACCAATGCCACCACATCCGGCTCATTGTGCTGATTCCGACCATATAATTTTTTTTGCAAATGAATACTGTATGCAAACTTTATCACGTTATAATCAATTTCCCCAACAAGAAAAAAGTCAAACTAGTCAAAGTCAACATGCCATACTACTGAAGTCAGTAGTACAATAGGTGACGTTAGCAAGGACATGTGGAAACACTAGGAGGTGACACATGTCACTCAGTTTTGGAGTTTTCAGGCGGAGTTAGACGAGTATGAAATTGACACGTGGCAGTGTATGAATGACACGTAGTAGTTCGTACATGTCATGGACTAATGATAAGCTGACACATGGTAGTACAAATGACATGTGGCTATACGGATGCTGATGTGGTAGGGTGACTAGGCTGTATGGATGCTAACATGGCAGCTGACTGGACAGGTGACGTGACTGTACGACGATGACATGGCAACTGACTGTGCATGCTGACTGTACCATATAGATGAATCATGAGGCAACACGTGGCCCAATCAGAGGGCACCACATGGCACCCTGAATTTATCCAATGTTGGTTGGGTCAAATTTTTTTTTATTGCACAAGTGACAGATTCGACCTCTAGACCTCTGGGGGAAGCAACAACTTACAATAATGCGCCAACCGTCTATGCCATAGGTGTTACTTGTTAATGATATGGCATATTAAATATAAAAATTTGTATTGCACAGAGTTTGGGGGGATAAGCGCCTGGTTAGCAGACCTAGGCTGCTAACCAAGGTGCCTTATACAATCACCTTCCATATGACTAGAAACGAAAGACAAGGGGCTAAGCGCTAGGAATATAACACCAGCCTAAGGCCATATGGCATTTGCACAAGACTGAGGGCAAAGATTTAGGGGTTCAGATGATTGGATCCTAGCCACATAGCGCCTCCACATGACCAGGGGTTGGAGAGAAGGGGGTGAATGCCTGCATTTTTGCTAAAAATGGGTTTTTAACCATATAATATGATTTGATTGGATTTTCAGCTTGTTTTTGGTGGAGTTTGCCCATTATTGGGAGATATGGAGCCCGATTTGAGGCTAGATGTTGGGAAGAAGTTGGGAGGAGGATACCAAATCAGAATATATATAAACCAGGGGTTCTTAGTAGCATTAGGGAGGTTCATAATAGAAGAAATGCTGAGGAATTTGAAAGCCAAAGCCATTTTATGTAGGGAAGCCATTGAGGAGGGGAACTTTGCGGGCCAATTCCAAGAGCTATGCTCAACCTTTTTCAGTGCCGTCAGTTGTGTTGGATTCTTGAGGTTGATAAGAACACAATCATACCAATTTGTAATAATTTTGACACTTTTCTAATGCAAATTTGAAGCATTGAAGAGAAATAAGAAAGCCTCACCCACTGAGACAAAGGCCTGGAGACGTAGGCAATATCGCCGAACTCTGTTAGCAACTTTATTGTTATGGTTTTCTGTTCTTTGTGCTTACATTATGATCTTCATTTCTTTATTATGGATTCTATAATATATCATTAAGTTCTTCTTCTTTCATTAACTCCTAATTGGTAAATAAACACATGCTTAAAACTTAGCCAAGTCTTTAAAGATTATTTTCATATCAATAACCCTTAATGAACTTCCTATAGTGTCCTATATGACCCAGGGTTTCTCTCAATTGTATGACTCCTGTGGGTGGTTGCAAGTCCAAAATCACTATAATCTTGGCTGGATCCACTAATCAACCCTGCTTACATACCACATGGCCAAACAAAATTCCAAAAGGTGCGCAAAAAATACATTTCTTCAAATTCAGTGAAATCTGACATTGTCTACATATATCCAACATTAACTTGAGGACTTCTATGTGATCTTTCAATAAAATAAACACAATCCAATCATCTAACTAAACTTCAAGGAACTTATGAATAAATTCCTTAAAAGCTACGACAACTACTCTTGGAAAAATTGCAGGTGTATTCTTCAACCCAAAAGGCATTACTGTGTACTGATAGCTTCCCCACTTCATTGCAAAGGTAGTCTTATGTCTGTCTTCCTGCATAATTTTAATCTAGTGATATCAATAAAATCCATATGTGAAAGAATAAGCTTCCTTCCCTCCTACATTCTCTAGCACTTCATGTGTAAACGGTGTTGCAAATGGGTCATGCAAACATGCATCATTTAGCTTCCATATGTCTACACAAATATTGATTCCCACTATCTTCTTATCTTTCACTACCATTGGACTTATCCATTCTGATTCCATGACTGACTCAATGATTCCAACTTCTAAGATTCGGTCTAGCTCTGCCTTTACCTTCTCTTTATATTTCAGATTAAGTCTGTAAAGTCTTTGACATACTGATTTAGCATCATGTTTCAAAGGGATCTTCATTTCTCCTAGCTCCCCAACTATCCCTTTCATTTATGAGAATGTAGTTGGGAATAGATTATAATACTTGCGCATTAAATATGCAATCTTCTCCACAATTTCATCACTCTAATAGTCTCCTATCTGCACAAACTTTGGATTTTTGGCTGTCCCAATATTTACCTTTTGTGTCTTTAGTGGTTGTGCATACATAACATATTCAAGATCTGGTCCTTCTGCTGCACATTCCCCCTTAGTTTTAGGTAGTTGTATATTCCTTGGATCTTCCTCATTATGTTCTTCTTTAGCAACATTATAACAGTCCAGTAATTCATGAACAATCATAGAATCTCTGTGCGCATTGCACATAGGTACTACCTCCATTGACCCTTCTTCTAAAAAGATCTTGGTTCTAATGGCCTGCAAAGATGCATATAGTAAGAGAGAGTCATGTTCAAATGTAAATGTTATCTTAAACCTTTGAATTAGCTGGTCCCAATTCACCGTTTCTCTATGCTTTTCTAGTTCCAGGTACCAATTCTTAGGAATTGTATTGAATGTATGTATAAACCTGTGGGTCTATTCCTTCTTCAATATCAAACTCCATATGTTTCTACACTTCTCAACATGATCTGTTGGATTATTGATCCAGGAGGCTCCCCAGGTCCAGAAAATGCTCAAAAATGAAAGTTGTCAGAATTGGATGAAACCAATTCCATTGCGATCGACTCATCGTGCTGATTTTGGTCATATATTTACTTTCTCAAATGGGCTCTGTATGCGAGAGTTATCGTACTTTGATCAGATTCTCAAACAACTAAAAAGTCAAAGGTCAAACTGACAAAAAGTCAATGCTAACGTCAACATGACATCACCAAAAACACCTCATGATGCTGATGTGGCAGAGACATGTGGCAGCAATTGACTGGGCAGATGATAGATCAAATCAGATTTGGACACGTGGCATGTGACACTTGTCAATATTCGGGAAAATGTGGTGGTGCCATGTGGCCCAGGCATGGGCAGCCACGTGGCACCCAGTCAGTAATCGAAGGGCAAGTTAAAAATGTTTTGGGGTCCATGGGTTTTGAACCCACGACCAACCCACCAAGCCAAAGACTAGAGGAATGGTCCAACACCAATGTGCCATACATAAGACTTGTTAACATAAGTCAATAAAATATTATATGTGCTTTATATTGTATTAAGGTTGGTGCATAAGGGGTTGTATTAAGGTTGGTGCGGAAGGGGCTGGGGATAATCCCTAGCCCATAGTTTCATGCGGTAAGTGACCACTGATCAACAGAAGAGGGGCACAGCCATAACCACCAGGGCGCGTTTAAGGGGAAGGTCCCATGGCATGCGCCATGTAACCAGGAGCTCGCGCCAATACAAGGCCAGCGCGTAGCCCAAAGGGTTGGTGCTTGGCAATATGGTGTTCATGTGACCATTTAAAATGGTCGCACGCCACCTCTTGGGGGATACTCTGTGTATTGTTATTTAAAAGTGGGGTTTTGACTTATATTTAACCCAAAATTTGTATTTTGCCTGATATTATGACCAAAAAGTGGTTTTTTTAGGATATCTTGGCCATTTGGAGGG
>CBVK0102167532.1:0-12910 GCA_900067695.1 Picea abies
AAACAACTTTAAGCATCTAAATAAGACAATTGTTTATTATTCCTTCCATTCCTGGATCAAGTATTTTGGTATCAGAGCTTTGGTTGTTTTTAACAAGTGCAGGGTGGATGCTTACAAGATCCAAATCTCAAAAAGGAGAAGGATCATTGGCTGAATTCATTCCTGAGATAAAACGATTGTTGAGGAAGAAAAAAATGGCTTCAGAAGGAGAGCTTTCTCCACGAACCAAGAAACTAGAAGATGCACTTTTCTCCATGTCTGAAATGGTCAAAGTGTTGTATGAGGATTTATTGGAGAGAAAGAAACCAGCCTTGGGAGAGATCTTAATGAAGGGTAAAAGTGAAGGGAAAGGAGAGACTTCAAACCTCCTCCTACGCCACCTTCACCACCATCTTTTCCATCTTCTTCTAGTTCTACGTGAAATGCTAGTTCTCATTCTACAACATCTACCATACAGAAACAAACACATAAGCATAAGTCTAATATGCCTTTTTTAAAACTTGAAGTTAAGTTTGAGTTGCCTTTGTATGATGGAGAACTAAATGCAGAAAAGTTAGATAATTGGATAAGACAAATTGAAGTGTATTGCAGAATACAAAGAATCATAGATGAAGAGACTATGATCCAACTTGCTAGTCTCAAGATGGGAGGAACCACCCTTGTTTGGTGGGAAAGCAGGACAAAACATGATCTTAAGAAGTTTGGTAAGAATCTGTCTTCATGGCTTGATTTTACATCCGCTTTACGAAAGCAGTTTTATCCTCTAGCTTACAAGCAACAAGCTATTATGTCATGGCAGAACTTTAGACAGTTAAAAGGACAAACTGTTCAAAGTTATACATAGGAGTTTCACAAAAGAGCTTTGTTGTTGGGAATATCATTGGATACTCAAGAGACATTGCTTAAGTATATAGGTGGTTTTCATAGTTATTTACGACATACCTTTCTTATGTTTAATCCTACTAGTTTAGATGAGGTGTGTGTGCAAGCGACTCATCTTGGATCTAGAGGCAAGAATGCAAATGTTGATTTTGTAAAACCATTCAAATCTACTGAAGGAAAGTTTAAAGGCAAGGGTAAAGAGAAGTTGAAAGGAAAGAAAATTAATACAGTAAAGAAAAAGAAACCTACATGTACTCATTGTAAGAAATAAGCCCATAGTGAGGATCGTTGTTAGATCCTTCACCCAGAGTTGAAACTAGCGAAGTTCGAGAATAAAGGAAAACCAAAGACTACTGCAACAACTCAAGTCGATTTGGGGTAAGATTCGGGAGATGAGACAAAGGTCACGGTCACAGGAATCAAAGGTAGAAATTCTAAAGCTAGTACAAGTTCTTCAATTCAGTCTTTAAAAGTTGACAATGAAGTTGATGAGGTCAAACGAACATAACTTTTTCATATAAAGGTAATTTCCAAACATACAAAAATTGATACTCTATTTCACAGTGGCTCATAAGTAAATTTGATATCAGAAGCAATCATTAAAAAGTTGGGATTGATCACTAAACCTCATAAGAAACCATATCCCTTAGGATGGATTCATAATGATAATCAATTGCAGGTGGAAAGACAATGTGTCATAAAGTTTGCAATTAATGCACAGTTCATAAATGAGGTTGAGTTGGATGTAGTTCCACTAGATATATGTGGTATCGTACTTGGAAGTCCATATTTGTATGATAGAAAAGCAATATTCTATCGTGAAGACAATAAGTATCAATTAACTAAAGATGGAAAATAATATATAGTAAGGGCTCATCAGAAGAAACTGAATTTATCACTAATCAACTCAAGACAAATGAAGAGGATTGTAAATGTCAGTAAGCGATATTTCTTAATGGTGGTAAAAGCTAAAGACACTGTTGGAATTGATACTTTCAAACATTGTGATGCAAAGCTAAAATATGATTTAGTTAGAATTTTTTTTTCTGAATATGATGAGTTATTTCAAGTCCCAAAAGGATTGCCTCCAAAACAACAAGTTGAACATGAGATACAATTGCAGCAGGATGTTACTCTTCCTAACATTGGCATGTACAAGTTATCAGTCTTGGAAAATGCAGAGATAAAGAAACAGGTACAAGAGCTAGTTGAATAAGGGGTCATCAGACCTAGTGCTTCTCCATGTGGGTCACCTATCATCCTTGTGCCAAAGAAAGATGGCACATGGTGCATGTGCGTGGATTTTCGAGCTTTGAACAAAATCATGGTAAACAATCATTACCCTTTGCCTCACATTGATGTTTTATTAGATCAACTGAAACATGTGGTTTATTTCCCTAAGTTAGACTTAAGAAGCGGTTACCATCAGATTAGGGTTGTTGAACAAGATATATGGAAGGCTGCTTTTAAAACAAAATAGGGATTGCTTGAATGGTTAGTGATGCCATTTGGGCTTACTAATGCACCTGCTACTTTCATGAGGGTTATGAATGATGTATTCAGGCCTTTCTTTGATGAATTTGTAATAGTATACTTAGATGATATTCTTATATTCAGTAGGACCAAGGAAGAGCATGTCCAACATGTTAGGCAGATACTTTCAGTGTTGCAAAGAGAGAAACTTTTTGTAAAATTGTCAAAGTGTGAATTTGGAAAAATATCTCTTGTATATCTGGGTTACATTGTAGGAGGTGGGGAGCTTAAGATTGATCCCTCAAAAGTTGAGGTTATTTTAAATTGGCCAATGCCTACGAATGTAACTGAAGTAAGAAGCTTCATGGGAGAAACACAGTATTGGAGGAAGTTTATTGCAAACTTCTCTCTGATTTCAACACCTTTACATGCTTTAACAAGTGTGAAAAGGGGATTCCAGTGGGGAGCAAGCCAATGTAAGGCTTTCGATACTTCGAAAAAAAAGATTAGTACAACTCCTGTTCTGGCATTGCCAGATCTCCAACAGTCTTTTGAAATTGAAACTGATGCAAGTGACTATGCCATGGGGGCAGTGTTGATGCAACACAGAAAACCCATATGCTATCATTATGAGACCTTCACTACAACAATAATTAACTATCCAACCTATGATAAAGAATTGTATGCTCTAGTACAAAGTGTTAAAAAGTGGAAACATCATTTAATGGGTAAAGAAACAGTAATACACACTAATCATCAACCATTACAATATCTGCAATCACAAACTAAGCTACAACAATCAAGGCATTTTAGATGGATGGGGTTTTTACAACAATTTCACTTGGTCATCAGATATAAAAAGGGCATTCATAATAAAGTTGTTGATATGTTATCTAGGCCTCCTAGTACAATTGCTACAATCCTTAAGCACAATTCAATCACTCATGCAAGTTATATTGAACAATATGCTGAGGATAAAGATTTTAAGGAAGTCTATGCAACTTTAAGTAATGGTAAAAGAGAAGAAGAATTGAATTATCATATTAAAGGAAAACTCTTGTATCATTTGGGCAAGTTATGTATTCCAGAAAGTGAAAGAGTCCATGTCATTAGAGTGGCACATACTTCTCTTATAGTAGGGCATTTTGGGGTGAAAAAAACAGTTGCTCATTTACAAAGATTTTGTTATTGGCCTCGAATGCATGAAAATGTGTCTAAGTATGTAAAGGGATGTACTATGTGTGCAATAAGCAAACCAAGTAACATAAATCTAGGATTGTACACTCCACTTCCTATTCCTTATAGACCATGGGAAAGTGTATCTATGGATTTTGTGGGGGGATTGCCTATGTCTAGAAAAGGTCATGATTACCTGTATGTAGTTGTGGATAGGTTCAGCAAAATGTGTGTCTTGATTCCTTGTAAAAAACTAGTCACAACTGAACAAACAGCTCCAATGTTCTTTGAAAATGTATGGGTTGATTTTGGTTTACCTACTTCTATTGTATTTGATCGAGACAACAGATTTCTGGGGAAATTTTGGTCAAGCTTATGGGAACTTATGGACACCAAGTTAAAGAAGAGCACAACATTTCATCCACAGACGGACGGGCAGACAGAGGTGGTGAACATGACAGTAGTGCATCTACTTCAGGCATATTGAAACAAACATCCTAAGCTTTGGGATGAACATTTGTGTTATGTACAACATGCGTATAATCGAGCCAAACATTCTTCTACTCAGAGATCTCCATTTGAAACTTGTTAGGGGTACTTGCCAAAGTCTCCTTTAGATATTTTCTTTGGAAAAGACATTGCAGTAGGAGGACACAATGATGTGGACAGGGCTACAAAGTTCATTGAATGAATCCAGTTGATCCATCAGGCAATACAAGAACAGTTGGAGAAAAGCTAGGCCAAGTACAAGGCGAGGCATGATATGCATCGAGTTGATCATCAGTTCAAAGTAGGAGATCAAGTCTGGTTATACATCAACAAGGAAATGATGCAAGGTGAAGGTAAAAAGCTTAAACCAATTCGTTATGGTCCTTTCAAAATTTTAGACAATATTGGTACTAATGCTTTCCGGTTAGAATTGCCTCCATATATGCAAATCTATTCAGTTGTAAATGTCGAAAACTTGAGATTGTATGAGCCTCCTATGATTGAGGATCAAAGAGAGAATGTTCAGATTCCTACCATCGAAGATTTTTCTCTTGAAGATATGAATGAGTTCCAGGAAGACACCATATTGGACAAAAGAGTCTGAACTTCTCATAGGGGCGATGTGGAGTATCTTCGAGTAGGATTGAAGGGCACAAATCCAAGTTAGACCAAGTGGATGGAGACCAGAAAGGTGAGGACACAATATCCTCACTTATTTACCAACTGATAGCAGACTTTTGGTGGTCCAAAAGCTTCCAAGTGGGGAGGAATGATCCAGGAGGCTCCCCAGGTCCAGAAAATGCTCAAAAATGAAATTTCTCAGAATTGGATGAAACCAATTCCATTGCGACTGGCTCATCGGGATGATTCCGGTCATATATTTACTTTCTCAAACGGGCTCCGTATGCGAGAGTTATCGTACTATGATCAGATTCTCAAACAGTTAAAAAGTCAAAGGTCAAACTGGCAAAAAATCAATGTTGACATCAACATGACATCACCAAAGACACCTCATGATGCTGATGTGGTAGATACATGTGGCAACAATTGACTGGGCAGATGACAGATCAAATCAGATTTGGTCATGTGGCATGTGACACTCGTCAATATTCAGGCAAATGTGGTGGTGCCACGTGGCACCCAGTCAACAATCGAATGGCAAGTTAAAAATGTTTTGGGGTCCATGGATTTTGAACCCACAACCAACACACCAAGCAAAAGAATAGAGGAATGGTCCAACACCAATGCGCCATACATAAGACTTGTTAACATAAATCAATAAAATATTATATGTGCTTTATATTGTATTAATGTTGGCGCGGAAGGGGCTGGGGCTAAGCCCCAACCCATGGTTTCATGCAGTAAGTGACCACCGATCAGCAGAAGATGGGCGCGACCATAACCACCAGGGCACGTTTAAGGGGAAGGTCCCATGGCATGCTCCATGTAACCAGGAGCTCGCGCCAATACAAGGCCAATGTGCAGCCCAAAGGGCTGGCGATTGGCCATATGGTGTTCATGTGACCATTTAAAAAGGGGCGTGCACCAACTCTTGGGGGATACTCTGTGTATTGTTATTTAAAAGTGGGTTTTTGACTTATATTTAGCCCAGAATTTGTATTTTGCCTGATATTATGACCAAAAAGTGTTTTTTTTAGGATATCTTGGCCATTTGGAGGGGGATTTGATCCCAGAAAGAGGCCAGATCTTCAGGGGAAGTTGGACTTCCTCATCTGGGCATGAAAAATATAAAAACTAGGCTTTTTGAAGCTTGTGGGAAAATGTTTTGAGGCAGGGATTTGAAGGAGCAGTTTGTATTTTGGCCTTTTTCTCATGTTTTGAGAGGCCTTTTTGTCATGTTTGTGAGAGGATTTTGATGAGGCATGCATGAGTCTGAGCAAGGAGGTCTTGCACAACAGATCTAAAGCATGTTATGTAACAACAAGGAGCCATTGTAAACAACTTAAGAATTTTGAAGATCAATAAAGAGGTCCTCCACTTGGAAGCGAGCCCAGAGACGTAGCCACTCATTGGTGAACTCCGTTATCAAGCTCTTATTGTCTTTGTCTCTTTTGTTGCCGTTCATATCTCTATTTTTACATCATGGTTAATTAATAGCTGAACTCTTTAAACAACTTTAAGCATCTAAATAAGACAATTGTTTATTATTCCTTCCATTTTTGGATCAATTACTTACCCCTGTATACTTCTGTGAAATATACTCCACCTCGGTACCAAATCTAACTTGCATCAATATTCTACAATGATTCCAGTCTTTTATTGCTTCCTTGTGTGCAACCCACCATCTAGCTGGAGTAGCCTTCTAGACAACATCTAATGCCAACAATATTTGTTGTTCGGGTATCTGCAAATCAAATGACTATACGAAAGATTCTATGTTAGTCAAACCATCATACTTGTGCGGATCACATAGTTCTATTCCAATCCAATGCAACAATTGAGTAATGTGGGTACATCATTTGGTGGATAATTTGTGCATTCTCTGCTGCCAATGTTCCAGACCCTCCTCCGAGTCTGATGCACACGAGCTAATGCTTCTCCAACTTAGTGAACCATCTATAGTGGGGTTAACATAGTCATCCATTCATTCCGTCATATTATACAAGTTGTCATTTTCGTTCCCTTTCGTAGGTTCTATGTACCTCTTTACTTCTGTCGGATCTAATGGCGCGGTAACTTTTAAGTCTCCTACCTCAAATATTATCTCCCTCCTCTTCAGGTTAATAATTTCCTGATTGTAAAAGGCCCATTCTAACCCCATTAGTGTTGGATATGGTTGACCATAATCCATGATTTTGATAACTTTGAAGTCTACTACACTGCGCACCCCTTCTATATTCACAGGTATCCCCGTCAATCATCCATTTGGAATTATCTTGTGTTGGTTTTCCAACCTTAACTGAACGAGAGACTAGATTAACTTGGATTTCCCCATCATTTCCCATGTTTTCTTTGGTAACACATTTACATTGGACCCCAAGTCTAAAATGACATTGTCCACATCATATTCCCCAATCTGTACACTTAATCATAACTCTTTGTTGGTCGTGTTTTTGTGCGGTACTTGATTCACTACCCTTTGTGTGGCATGGATTTCCCTTTCTTGTGTGCAATGATCAATCATTTCACATAATGCATTCAATGCAATTTCATATTTCGTCAATTCTACGCAACTTCCCAGAAATACTCTTAGAGTACTTACCTTCTCAATTGTCTTTTCTAGATAATATGATCATAGACAAGAGGTGCAGATGATGTTGATGCTACCCAATACGATCCTAGTATATATTTTCTCGTCCTTTGATACGTCTCCTTTTCTTTCCAAGGGTCAAATGTAGACATAGCTCCTGTTGATTTATTCACCCATTGTTCAACCTCCCTCCCTCCATTCATCACATCAACCCCTGTTCTAGCTCCTTCACATGTAACAATTTCTATTCTAGGTCCTTCATTGCGTTCCTCGGCTGAAATATTTTGTATGTTTTGATTTGGGTTCTGGTTCTGATTCCTTCTTGCCTACCACTTCACAAGTATTCGAGGACAGTCTTCCATCACATGATCTAGTGCTCTACAATATGTGTAGGTTGATTTAGGCAATCACGAGCTAAGTATCCCGGTTGATTACAATTGTAAAATATTATTGGTCCTCTACCTCCTTTGCCAAAATTTCCTCTACCTCGACCTTTGCCAAATCCTCCTCAGTTTCCTAGATTAAATCCTATCCGATTATTATAATTTGGACCACCTCCTTCTGTCACAACATTCTCCTCTTGAATCCTAGACATGCCTGAAGTGTGATCTCTCATTAAATTGAATGCATGAAAATCCTTCTCTTTGTGCCCGACTAACTTGAAAATGTTACAAAATAGATTCCTTGGCATGCTATGGTAGATATGTAGCAATGGACACTAAGTTGGATGATGTCCCCATTTATTACATATTTCACAGTATCCTCCTCCTGGTAATGGATTCGATGCTCCAGTCACCAAATACTGCACAAAAGCAGGGCATTGGTCCTTATGGTGGCCTTCAGTCCTACACTGGGTACACCAGACTTGTTCTCGCTTCTCCTTCCCTTTTGTAATATATACTAATTGAATGGTCAATACAACTAACTCTTTCTAGACTTGTGCCATCCCCCCACCATCCCCTATGAGAGATGCTTCTAGTTTCATTGCAATCTCCAAATCACCCAGGTTGTGATGTAACCTTTTGTTGCACCAATGGGCAATGAATGTGTGGCATTAGTCCCGCAATAAACCATTCATGGTGCTGTTGATCAGGAATATGGAATGTCAACCTAGCCATCACATCTTTAAATCTCTGACCATAGTCCCAAACCGATTCATTCTGCACTTGTTTGATTTCCTTCAACTCTGTAATGTACTGTGACTTAGACTTCGACTTCTTGAACTCTTTCAACAATGTTTGTCTAATTTATGCTAAAGTCCTTTCTTGTCCGATAGGTGTGGTACTTTGCAGTTTCATGTACCAGACTAATGCATGGCCTCTAAATGTTTTTGCCAACTGCACAATCTTTACAGCCTCATCCTAGACATTCTTTGCAGCACAAATTATCTCACATACAAATAGATGTTGTTCTGGGTCCTCCGACGAAGCTTCTTGTAACTCAGGAAATCTCAACGTGTTGTCTAACCCTGCCATGTTGTTTTTTTTAGTACCTCCCCCCGATGATGCTGATTGACTTTAACTCGGTGCATTGCTTCCACTACTCTAGCTACTGCTACTCTGTCTTCCTCCACTAACTATAATTTCTTTAGACAAATCCTCAAATGTTACTTCTGATCTAGATGGTGCACATGGGGTCGTGGAATCGACACAAGATCCAATATGAGTAGGAATTAATGACTATTCTATTATAGCACTGAACTAAGAATCCTCTTCTTCTCCTTCTATGTGTGGTATTTCTATGATCTATACTATTATGTAGGGTTCTCTCCTCTCGTACTCACTCCGCGACTCTCCTTTCTCAGCCCTAGTATTCAACCTCTTGTACCTTCTTCCACTGTGCAATACTTCAAACTAGTCTTCTCCTTCTGA
The DNA here is from genome assembly GCA_900067695.1 of Picea abies. Lineage (NCBI taxonomy): Eukaryota > Viridiplantae > Streptophyta > Pinopsida > Pinales > Pinaceae > Picea > Picea abies. The sequence continues at coordinate 9,103 of CBVK0102167532.1, forward strand.
CAGATCTTCCTCGTTTCTCTACATCCTCATTCCCTCCCTTCCTTCATTTCTTCCTTCATTCTTTCATACCTTCAGACTATCCTCTATTCATTCCCCAGTTCCCCTATGTGCACAAAGCCCCTTAGAAATCAAACCATCACACACTTGTCACACAACAAAATATTTATCCTGGTGCCCAATGCTTTCATAAACCTTCTACACATACCCTTAAATAAATTCCTCTATGTGACACTATATGACTGGGTATAATCCACTGCAAATTCCATAATACAACCCCCCAATATACTTTTCAACCAGAAATCAACTACACGGGAAGTCTTATTACTTACAGAGTTCAGTTGTCTTACCAACTCATGATTTTAGTTCCTCATTGCTACTATATGGTATCTCCCAGTATTCTCCATTAACCTTTCCAACACTCAATTAAGATAATCAAAAATTCACCAAAGAAAATCTCAGGAAATTGTGTGTACAGATACCTTTGCATCCATTGCTTGTCGCTCATTCGAGGGTTTCTATTTTCTTTCCAGAAAAATTCTCGTTCCTTCCTTTCCAGCCATTCAATGATATCCTTCTTAGTCGACCTCCAAAACATTCACTCAATCACATATTCCGAGTCCCAACAACAAAACCATTTGTTGGCTCGCAGTTGTAATACCCTAGGTTCAGTTTATTCTACCAACAAACCCTATAGACACTGGCCCTTTTGGCATCACCTGCATGCAAGTGAAGTCTCACCTGAGGCATCTATTGGGGTTGCAGGAACAAAATTTCTACAGGGACGAGGGGATGGGAGGCTATCATCATATTCATTCCTACTTATCTACCCTATGCACAGTATTCTGTGTCTCTTTTCTCTTGATTAATTAGTAAACTTTATTTATGCAGCACCATTGTGACTCATATTGCAACATAAACTATTCACTATAAAATTCATCATTACTGTGCATTAATAATCTAATAAACATATATAGATCTAGTTATGCATAAATAAAACATTCATGATCAATCACATAAAAATACATTCAAACACAAAATTTAACATGGTTCACCCAATCCTTGGGCTATGTCCACAACGACTGACTTCTTTATTATTCTTCGTGCAATCATCTCAGGCTTGCACACTGTGCTTACAATAGATACATCATGATGTCCTTCCCCATCCTTCCTAGCTTCTCTGTAATGAAAACCTCTCGCTGCAAACCCTCCCAAAACCTTTAGACATAGACTCTCTCTCATTCTCAGTCTATTCTCTCAGCCTCAGACTATCATCAACTCAAATTTCAACAACAATAAAAACAATAACCTATTCTCTTACTCTTAGCGAACCCCATTCTTCTCGACCCATTACATATTTATACATAGAATTTAGGGCTCAAAACCATACTCGCTTATCCCCAAAACCATATGAAAACTCATGATGTCTCATTGTTCGGGCGTGATTTTCTTGCCTTTGCGCCTGCATGTTGCTTTTACATTCCCGACTTTTGTTCTTTCTATTTTTGTGTGTCTATCTGATTTTGCATGCTTAACTGTTGTCCTTTCTACTTTTTCATGCACCAATTTAGTTCTTTGAACCGCCTGCCCAACAATGCCTATAGACTCACTTGGTGTGTACCTACCTAACATCCTCATTTCACTACGCTTATTGGGGCCTCTCTCTTGAAGCAATGCAACAAGATCCAATTTGTTGGCTCGATAAATTTGTGCATCACTAACCTTGACACAATGCAGTGCGAAATCTCTAAGAGCGATGATAAAGAGCACATAGTCAGACCCATAGATGGCCCAAGTGTGGAAACTTGCTAAACTTTGATCTTTAAACAAATTCAGAAATTTCACCTCAAAACTTGAGGTTCCCCAAATCTATTTCCAATGAACTTTCAACATTAAATCTGAATCTGAAGTATAAATTACAACAACATATCGAGTCATAAAAATCAAACCAAACCAATTCTGAGATCAGTCTGAGTTGATCCAAGTTGACCCTTGACCAATTTCAAATTTGAGTTTCAGTTTTAAAACATTGGTTAAGGCACTCATCTCAAACACTTCGACATGCATGCCCATTAATAGGGATAATTTGGAGGAAGTCATGTTGTTTAGAGCCATTCGTCAAGGATTCCCTCTAGCCGCAACCATTTATGTTATGGTAGGAGAGTCCCTGAATATCTGAATATGGGTTAGGTTTTTATCAAAGGCATTCCCCTCTTGAAGCAAGGCATTAGACAACTAGCTAATGGCCATTTTCTTCAAGATTCTTTCTTTACTACCATAGAGGACCAAAGCTCAATAGAGAACACAATAGATTTCCTCCATATATTTTGTGAGGCCTCAAGTTCTGATATCCAATGGGACAAAACACAATGTTATATAGACAAAGGCAGAGGAACATGCCTAAATAGTTGGTGGATATGGATCTAGATCCAACTGGGCAAATTTTTTAAGTTCCTTGGCATCCCTTTTCCCCTAAGGAGTTGTTGTTATAAAAATAGGACCGTGGACCAATAAAATAAAACAAATGCAGAAACAAAACACAAAAGATACACAATACAATAGAGACACAGATTTACGTGGTTCACCCAGTGTGGGCTATGGCCACCAGAGAAATTGCCAGGTCCTTCCTTTATTATTATCCAACATATGAATGGATACAACCTACAACAAACCCACAGTAACTTCCTCTTCTTTCTCTCACAGTCTCCTATCTCAGAATACAATATTCACCATCAACCATAGCCGCAATACATTTCCCTCATAAAAGAGGGTTGCCTTCTAGGGCAAAAAACCCCGACATAATCTCTATCGGTAGATCTGCGACCTTATAATGAACGGTCCATATTTACAATGAAATTACAATATACATTTACAAGGCAATTTTTCCTTCGGGGGACACTGCCCCCGAACCCCGGCTGGGGGCCCGCTTGCCCCCGGATCCCCTAGATGGGGAGATAGCCCCCCTGGACCCTGCATAGGGGGTACCCCTCCTCTGCACTCCCCCATGTGGAAGAGTGTACATACTTCTAGGGTGTGAATACTTCATGGGGTATAAACACGACTGCAAGTAAAAGACCTCTGAATCAGGAAGATAATCAGGCTCCACAACCAACAACTGTAAGATGTGGTTATTCAACTTTCCCATAAGAATATAGAAAAAAAATTGACTAAGCCCATGTCCTTGGATTCCAAATCTAAAATATTCCCTAAGGTCCTAATAGCCACTCATGTTTACAACTCACCTTCTAAGTTGCCTTCTATCAATGCCTACAAAATGTTGGTAAAATCACTTCACAACTTTCCCTAAGTAAACATAAATGGAGGCAAAGGATTTAATCAAGTAACTTAGAACTTGTATTTCACCCTTAGATATTTAGGATGTATAGGGACAATCAAACTTGCCCACAAGTTCAAGATCTTTGTGCAAAGTGGGTCAATTGGGCCTTGGAAAGCCTATAAAATTCCTTTGAGAAAATTACAAATGCTTTAGAACTCCTTTAGACAAGGACATGTCTTAACTTACAAACTCTTGTTGTTACTTTATCCATGTGAAGGTGAAAGGAAACTTTGTTGAGAAAAGAATATCGAAGGCCTAAGAGGCAATCCATCCCTGCCTCAGGTGGAAAGACCAAGCTATCATATCTAGGTTGTCCTTCAAGGACCACTCTCTTTGATGGTCCCTTGTGCTTTTACATGATGGGAAGGTTTTGGCTGAGAATGCTTAGTTCTCATCCTTGTAAATAATTACAAAAGGCATCATTCAATAGAGCTTCAATGCCTAGACCGTTGTACAACTGAGGAGGGGGGGGGA
>CBVK0102167535.1:0-12151 GCA_900067695.1 Picea abies
GCATTCCTGCTGAACCGCTCTTCCGATCTCACCCTAAAGGATTTGTAGTAAATGAAAATAAAGAGTTATTGTGCAAACTCAAAAGATCGTCAACTAGTAGCGAAAGGATATTCCCAAGTCGAGGGAGTCGACTTCAGTGAGATTTTTTCCTCTGTTGAAAAAATAACTTCCATTAGAATACTGATGCCTCTGATTGCAACATTCGATCTAGAGATAGAATAGATGGATGTAAAGACGACGTTCCTACATGGGGACCTGGAAGAAAAAATTTACATGAAACGACTTGAAGGATTTGTAGTAAACGAAGAGAAAGAGTTACTGTGCAAACTCAAAAGATCCCTTTATGGCGTAAAGCAATCACCAAGGATGAGGTACCATAAGTTTTATACTTACATCCTTATTTTTGGATTTGTGAGAAGCAAAGTTGATCAGTCCATATATTCCAAGGATGAAGATGGGTGTTTCATATATGTAGCTTTGTATGTCAATCAGACATGTTGCTGATTGGAGACAACATGGACGTAATAAAGGAGGTGAAGAAGAAGCTATCCTCCAAGTTCGACAAGAAGGATCTCAATGCAACTAACTTCATTCTAGGAATGAAGATTAAGAGATATCAAGTCGCTAGAAAGCTCTTTTTGAATCAAACAAAGTATATTGAAACAATTTTGAAATAATTCAACATGTAGGATTATTTTAATTTGGAAATCGATGAAGGTGCCAATTCCAATGGGAGCAAGGATTACTGTTGATTAGTGTCCAAAGACACACACAGATATAGAGGACATGGAATTTATTCCCTATGCAAGTGTTGTTGGTAGTCTAATGTATGTGATGGTATGCACTCGACCAAATATTTCCCATGCAGTGGGAGTGTTGAGTAGGTGCATGTCGACACCTAGAAAGGAGCACTGGATAACTGTCGAGAGAGTATTCAAGTATTTGTGTGGCACAAAGGACCATGATATATGCTACCAAGGAAAACCTGGAAGTGACAATGGTAAATTAGATGTAAATGGATTTGTCTATGCTAATAGGGATGGAGATTTGGATCGACGGAGGTCAACTAGTGGATATGTCTTCAATATGTTCGGTGGAGGAATAAGTTGGATGAGTAAGTGACAGGCGGTCGTAGCCTTGTCAACAAAAAAATTTGAATACATGATGACCAATCATGGAAGCAAATAAGAGATATGGATTCAAAGGTTGTGTTCAGGAATCGGGTTTGGGAAGAGAGATATGAAGGTAAGTTGAGATAGTAAAAGAGAAATTTTTCTTGCAAAGAACCCTTCTTATCATTCAAAGACTAAGAATATTGATGTACAATACCATTTCATAAGAGATATGGTGTAAAGTAACAAGGTGCTACTGGAGAGAATAGACACATTGGAAAACATAGTAGAGTCGTTGGGAAAGTCTGTGAGTGCTATGAAGTTCTCTTGGTGTAGAGAGGCAATGTGCATTGTTTCCCTAGGTCTGTGAGTGAAAGTTCAGGAATCTCTTGTTTCAACAAAGAAGACAACAAGTGGGAGAATGTTGGGTTTTTATATTATTTGCAGTGAAATTCTAGTCGAGGTGAATCCTCTGACAGTCGAGGTTGAGGTAGATCAACAACATCGAAAATAGGTCGAAGTCTAGGTAGATCTACAACAAGTCGAAGGTAGAGGAATTCGACCAGGTAAAGTCTAAGTCGAAGATATCGACGACAAGTCAACCGATAAGAGGTCGAATTGCGAGCATGAGATGATCGACTAGAGATTGAATGGAGGCCACCTGGTAATCGACTGGTAAACCTGACTTGGAGTCCACTATAACAGAATACCAAGATTTGTGGGATTTGTAGCCACTGATATGAATGGATTTGTAACCATTTTTTGTCACCAATCTTTAGGGTTTTTCCTATTTTAAATACTATAAAGAGGTATGTTGTAAGGTTGTAAAGGTTTTTGTTGTAGGTGATCATAGAACACACTTTTGCAGGATAATGTATGTGTAAGTATAGGTTGTTGGTCATGCATATGTAAGTCGATTTGGCTATAGGCTTGTTCTTGCTTGTGCAAGAGGGTATGATGTCGATTGTATCTTAGGTGTGGACTAAGGTTAAACATGTAACCTTTTATTATGAATGAATAAGACAACAAGAGAGAATAACACTCAAAGGAATGATGGTTTTATCGATTAAGGGTTTCCAGGGTAAAATATTGGTGTACTGTGTGATTGCTTGTGTCATTTGATTTCTTGATTAAATTCTTCTTCTCTTTTGCTAGGATTAGTGTGGAAATGTCCTGAATTTCCTGACATCCACCTCCCCTAAACACCACTTCCTCCTCTCTATTTATCAAGTTTCCATACACACTCCCTAATTTTCCTCAACCACCCTCATTATTAGCTATCAACCTTCCCTCCTAGAGTTTTTGGAAAAAGTTTAATTAAAAAAAAATGAATTACATAAAATAAGAATAAAACATAATGAAAAGTTTTTCTTTTCATGCTAACTTATAAATGTAGCTTTGACAAATTTTCCCAAATTTTATGGAAACCCACCATATTCATTTAATTCATCATACCCATCAATAACCTAAGTCAATAAAGGGTATCTAATACTACTATATAATTATGTATGAAATATAGTTTACATAATCATTAAATCATTACTTAAATAGTTAATAACTTAGTTTAATAGTTAATACATCAAGTAATTGTACTAGTGTACATGTGCAAGGTATGTATGACATAGATTGTCATTGTACTAGTGATAAACAATCATTGCATATAGTGCATAATTCTTGTATATTCACAATAAATCATGTAGGGACATAAATCAAGTAAGCACATCATTTAGTAATTTTAATTGAAAAAATTACAATAGTTCATCAGTCATTGATCATCACACTTAAAATATCAAAGTTAGTCAAAACAAGTGTTCTAAGCACAATAGGAACCAAGTGAGGAAACAAGAATGACACATCAAATCTTCAAACAACATTCTCAACTAGGTTAAAATCATCCTTTCTCCCTAACCTACTTTCATCTTCCACATGTTATCATTTCCTTTATTGGACTCTGTTGGACCATCAACTGCATTGAATTAACCAAATATAAAATATGTAAGTGAAAGTGTCAACTATCTCAACCAAGATTCCCTAGCAGAAAATTAATAGTCACCATCACATGTCTAGGGGAGTGTGATTTAACACATCCCTCTCGTGACTCTAGGCTTCATAGGATAAATGGTGGGAAATACCTATATCCCCCTTGATAAAAATAGGATCAACAGGATAGTCAGTGGAGAATACCTCCACCCTTCCTAATAAAAGTAAGGTCAACACCCTATATCAAGCCATAATTTGCAAGTATTGTTTTTAGATTCATATCATCGAACAACCACTATAGGCAAGTTTTGCATTCTATCAAAACCACATTACCACAGAGGATAACAATATTTGAAATCATAAGTAAAACGTATAGTACAAATTATCTTTATAATGTCTACAACATCTCGGTTACCTTGGCACTACAATCATTTGATTATTACACTGCTCATCAACCTATAGGTTAGCTCACCAATAATTCATATCCATGCAGATACATCACAAATTTCATACGAGAATCTATAATTTTATTGATGTTCGATTGGTAAATGTGTGCTTATTTACACCATGCCTTCCATCCATTATACATTCAAAACATAATTTTGAACTAATATCCTTGTACCAAAATTCCATATTTTAATTTGCATGTTTAAAAAAATCGCATAACAATCATTATCATGAACTTATAATAGTAAAAATGGTATTATACAACACATAAATAGGTTGAGATATACACATCTGGAATGTCTATATAAGTCTAACAAATCCCAAATAGATAATAAACAATGAATTTTTAAGATGCATAAAATTAAAGTTTTCACTCCCTAAGACAAAAATATGGAGTGCACATGGATTGTTACAGGAATACATTCCTTTTTTAATTTAAATAAAATGAGAAACAAATTAAAACATAAAATTTCATATTCCAATAATATTTTTTTTAATTATTATCATTTATTATCTTTAGAAAATACTTGCTAAAATGTGTGACATTAATATTATGATGTATATTTTGCTTTTGTTGAAAAATAATATTTATTAGATATTACAATATTTAATAGTTTATATATGTAACATTTTTGTTTTAGTGATGTATAATTAAATAGGATGTATGGTCGTGGGCCCAAATATATAATTTGTAAATATTGTATATTGTAATAATAAAATAAATGTGACATTAGTTGTGGGTGGACACATATAAAGTAATTGGGGGTCAAGTTATCCACAAGAGAGAGGAATACCTAAGAGAAGGGACCAAGGGGGGGATTATTCATGGGTATTCCAAACCCATTTTTCTAGAATTATTATTTTGAGTGAACCTTTTAACTCCCTTTTGGGTATATGAGAGCCCAACCATTAAACACATGTAAGAGGGTTGGTGGAAAAAGTGGCATCCCATAGTTATGAGAACATGGGGGATCAGTACAATCAGCCTTGGGAAATGTGAGTAAAGTTTCATGGGTAAAGAGAATTTCGGATGGGCCTTGTGGGTAGTTTCTACATCTAGTTTTTGGAGCAACAAGGGGGTGGAGAGCATTGGATCTTCAAGGCATCCATAGTAGGTGTTGTGGTAGCTTCTTGGAGCTCTTGTTACATGAAGAAGTAGGTTATTAGGCACGTAGAGAGACAATTGTTGTGTGAGATTTTTCCCTATAATATTCAGTTGCGTTGTTTTCCTCGGAGTACCCACCAATAGAGATTCCTAGCCAATATGTGCTGGAGCCCTGAAGGGAAGTGGGAAGGCCTGAGGGACTGTGTGTAGTGACGGGGGATCTCAATTCCTTGGGTTTCACAAGTTGTGGGAAAGAGAGATGGAGGGTTGGGATATCTATAGGAAAACTAGCTTGTTGTGGGAGTGAATTGGGCTGTGAGAGACACCCTCTTTTGTGGATTCGTAGGCCTAGCTCGGAGGTGATTTACTGTTGAGATTTGGAGCAACAAATCTACGGTTGGGAGGAGCGTCCGTCCCTTGCAACTGGTTGTCCATTTGCTGATTAAAAAAGTAAGTGTTTTTCATCTTCATTTCATTATTAAATCATGGATTTTATTACTATGTGTTAACTCTCACTTTAAGGAATCACATAATGTTATATTGGTTACATTCATGTTTTAAAAATGATGCTAGATGTATGTTAAATCATAGTTGCATTACATTTAGTTAATGGTATTTGAATTTTTTTTATAGGTTCAATAGTGAGAACACTAAAGTATACATCAAAATTAATATATATCTATAACATTTACACATTTTACATTTTATAATGTATATCTATAATCTGTAAAACCTAACATGATTTACAGGTTCAATAGTAAGAACACTAAAATATACATCAAAATTAATATATATCTATAGTATTTACACATTTTACATTTTATGATATATATCTATAATCTATAAAACCTAACATGATTTACACATTCAATACTGAACACTAAAGTATATATCAAAATTAATATATATCTATAACATACATGATGTATATCTATAATCTATGAACCTAACATAATTAAATAATACGATTATGATTTATCAAAATTAATATATATCTATAACATACACATTTTAGAATGTATATCTATAATCTATGAAACCTAACATGATTAAATAAGAAGATCATGATTTATATCTTAAATGCAATGTGTGAAAATTTTCTAAGTTTAAAATTTACAAATTAAATCTTATTTAATTTATATAAAATAAAATCTTATTTTAATATATGTTAAATCAAAACCAAACCTAACATGATTAAATAATAAGATTATGATTTATATTTTAAATGCAATGTATGAAAATTTTCTGAGTTTAAAAATTACAAATTAAATTTTATTTAATTTATATAAAATAAAATTTTAATTTAATATATTTTAAATCAAAACCATTAAGATCTTTAAGATCTTTACCAAATCTAAAAAAGCGTTAAAAAACAACTTTTTGTCTCCCTAAAAAATCGCTACGTAACAATTTCAATGTTACCATACGATGGACCTACTCAAATTCGCCTTAAAACGATGTGTGTAGAATTGAAGCAGAATTGAAGCCCGAGTTCACACTGGTTGCAACAAGTCTAATCGATCGGAAGAAGGTGTGCAAAATTGAAGCCCTAAAAGAAAGTGCGTGGGTATCGTGGTTGTTGTTAGCGTTGAGGTTGAGGTGGACGCATGATGTAATTGATATTTATGACTACCTGACTTTGACGAGAAGGGGATAAGCAATTCAATTAATTTATATAAAAAATTTGGGGATAAAATTAAAAAAAGAAAGGAAATAATTGTTTTGTTACATATGTTAATTAAAAAGAAAAAGAAGAAAAGGGTAATTTTCTACACTTGTCAATTTGAGTTTTAAATGAAAAGGGAAAGAGAGAAATTTAAAAGAATTAAGAAACTAAGGAAAAAGGGGGAAACATAAAGAGAGAGAAACTAAGGAAAAGGCAGAATGATTAACTTAGTAAGGTATCTTGTCATTAAGAACTTTCTAAATTGAACTCAACTAGTAAATTAGTAAGGGGGTAAGTCATTAAAACTTGTAAGGGAATATGAGGTCACCTAGGAGCGATTCTAGGAATGCTTTTAGGTGAGTGAGGGAAATAGAAGTAATTAAATAATTAATGAAATTAATTTCTAGTGAAACGAAGGGGATGGGTGACACATGTACGGGGAGGATTTTTCTGAATTAAATTATTGAACCTTAAATTAAATGAGAATTTGGGAAAGAAGTGACTTAGAAATTCTATATAAAGGAGGGAGGAGGAGAATGATGGATCTCTTATGTTATGTGTAACATTACGCTGCAGAATTTTAGACTTGACTCACTTAGCTTGTGGGAGTTGGGATACCCAACTCAGTGAGGAGTGGTATCTAGGCCTTGCGAGGTGAGTTGGAGCTAGTTGTTCTCTGGTTTAGTGTGCATGGCCCCTTTGCGTCTTGAGGAGGATAAGGGGGAAGAAGAGTACCCCTAGCGTTGACTGGGAGGTACTGGTGAAGTCTCACCGGTTGGCAAGCGGGAGTTGTACGGAGCGCACGGGACAACGACTCAAAGCAAGCGACTTGGGCTATGGTACACTTTCTTGTATTCTGCATGGTAGATTATTATAAACTTTACGCTTTCATTTCTGTATTTTTAACTGTGTAAAGAAGGTGTTTGACTTAGCAGATTAATCGAGAACTTAAATTCCCATATCCTTAAGCTCACTGCTTGACGTGATTCCCTTGGCAATTGATCCCTGAATATTGTGACTATCCTATGGTTTTATTGATTTTGTGATGAGTTTGCGTTTTTTACTCAGCCCTTGTCCGTAGCTCATCATTCCATGCCTGAGGAGTTGGCCAGGAGTCAGATCGACGGTCGTCACTTCGGTGTTAATAGACCTATAGATCCTAACGCCCTGCTTTTCTATGCGTGGATGATCAATGCAAGATGTGTTGCCTAGTCATCTACCCATGTTGATTGTTCTTGGATGATTGATGGTGATTACGCCTTCTTGTGATTGAAAACCTATGTGTGTTTTCCATCATCAATCTCTGCGATTTAATGAAAACGTTTCTCTTTATTTAGACTACGTTTTTTGATCCGAAAACGGATCCAGAAGCCTGATAGGGCTTAAAAATGCTCAAAAATAAAAGTGCTCGGAATGCGACGAAACCTGTGCCATTGCGTCCATCTCGTCTTCCTAATTCCGACGGTATATTTACTTCGTCAAATGGAGTCTGTATGGAGAAGATATCGCGTTCTGTTCGAAAAGGCAAACAGACAAAAAAGGGGGATGACTGTACAGTCCGTACAGTCCACGTGGCACGTCCGTACAGTCCACGTGGCATGTCCGTACAGCTGACGTGGGCCAACTAGGAGGCGACACGTGGAAGACCGTATGGAGGACACGTGGCATCACCAGGACGCCACACGTGTCAGGTGGATTTGGCGTTTTCAGAGTACAGTTGGACTAGTGTTGAGGTAACACGTGTCACCACTCACAGGGTGACACGTGGCAGGCTGACGTCAGCAGCTGACGTGGCACGCTGACGGGGCAGACATGCGGCAGATGACTGGACAGTACGGCAGACAGGAAAAAGGCCCGGAGATGTAGGCAAACATTGTGCCGAACTCCGTTATCAACCTGCATTCTTATGGTTTGCTGTTTATGATGCTTTTCAGATCTGCATATGTGTTTTGAATGTCATAATCCTCTTCTTTCCTCATTCTTTCGTTAAATTCTCAAATGGTTAAATTATTCATGCAAGTTTAAAACTCAACCATAATCATTGAAAAGATCCTGCCGGATCATTTTTATTCCCACTTGAATGTCAGCGTTGATTTATATATGGACTGCGTTTTTATGTATGTTGCGGATTACTGGGCGTCTTTCTTTACCGTCTGCGATTATTATATTCAATGGCATTTTGACGCTGCGTTTTCAGTACATTGACATCTATATTCCTTCTCTACATTTTACTTAGAGTCTTTAAATGACAATGTTCCTTTACCACATTTATTGGCTATGAGTTTTTTTTGGTGTGACTGATATTTCTTTACATAGTGAGTGCGACTAAGATACTGTGACAATGTTTTTTTTACTGTGCAAAGATGGCGTGGTTTTGTGTATATGGTAGCATTTTCACATAGCATTGCATTCTTTTTTACAAAGAGTGTGCATTTGGATATACTTAATTTTACCCTCCATTGTATATTCTGTATTGCAGATTATTATTTCACTGTATTACGTATTGTATCAAGGTCTTGCATATTATTATTATTATACTGCAATCTAGCACTCTTAGACTGCGAAATGTTACTAGTTTTAAAAGGCGAATTTACCCATTTATTGAATGCGTTTTTTTATGATAACACTTAGCAAGATCATATCTTGATTGGAAACGGATTTGCCCTTTGTGGTCTGCATTTTTAGACTCATGGAAGACAATGATTTCCTTCAGATTTAATATCTGAGACCAAACCTATTGAAGACATTTTTAAACCTGATGGAATACAACAAAGGCAACAGATTTTCCCTTGTTCACTGTGTTTGGGTGACTGCGATTTAAATCCTTTCACACAACAAATTCCCAATTTGATTTTCGATTGTTAGCATAGCTTGTTGACGGTAACTTTTAATAGATAGTCGTACCTATTGACAGTTATTTACCCCTTACATAGTACTCATTAAACAACGATTCCTTGACAACATATCCTGTGAACTGCTAAATTAATTTTCTGACAGCGATTTGGTGTGACTGCGTTTTTCTTTCTCTGGAATTTATATCTGCGTTGAATAGGATGACAACAATTTAATAAGTGATTCCTGTGTTATTTAGGAATAGCCTATACTTGTAATGGTATTTATTGTTATAATTATTGGCGTGAAAGTTATTATAAATATTTCGACAACATTTTTGGTAGTTTGTATAATGATAAGGAAACAATATTTTAGTTTATATTGAATAACCTTTTTATGAGCGATTATTCTTGGTGAATAAATCTTATTGATCTTAAATAGCCATGCATTCATCAACGAATACTTACCCACCCAATGCGTTCTATTGGGGCTTACTCAACACTATTTTTGCCTTCACTTGCCAGAGATTTGCCCATAATGCATGCTAGAATTTCACTCAGCATTATGTTTTCATCCTTCAATACTGGATTGCGATAACTTAGATAGAATCTCCCTTTTAAAAGCTAGAACGTCGCTCAGCATTGAACTCATTTTTTTTCGCTCAGCATTGTATGCCAGGCAACACTTTTAGGCTGCATTTCCATCCACAATTTTGTGCATAGTAATTTCGTCCTCATTGAATTACCCACCCTTGTGATAGCAAATTGTTCACTGAGATACTTAATGCTAATTTAAACTACAATTGAAACAACATGTTATCTGATGGAATAGAGAACAACCACCGAATGGCATTAATAGACAACACCTTAAACTTTATCATTGGAAATATTGTTAGACAACGTGCTATATCTTAATATTTGTTATGGTGTTATATCAATAGTGTTAGATATTGTTATTGTTAATACTGTTACCTATTGTTAAATTGATTAATCTAGACTTGTTAATTTAGGCAACAAGCCGATTATTTTAAGAAGCTAGCGCAAATTAGTAGCTCAATTAATTATTTTAAGAAGCTAGCGCAAATTAGTAGCTCACTTAATTTAATGGGCAGTGGGCAATTGTTAATCAATGCATCTCGATGTGGTTAAGTACCTAATATAGTTTACCTCTTGATAACTTTTATGAACACTAGTAGCTTGATAATAGATCGCTCCTTCACTCATAGACATCTTGTTTAACAGATAATGGTTTTGGTTTGTTGGCAAAGTCATGTAATAGTTGCATAGTTTCTTTTGAGTGACGTCATTTGGCATCTTGTCAATTGGTTGCTTGGGGTGTGGGCGTAGTTTTCTCATTAGCTATTTCAGCTCCTAGTGCGTTGGATTTAGCTTGAGTCCTTGGTCTAGTCAAGTTGTTGCTCTACGCTTGTTGTCGCGCCTATCCCGGGCGACTGCATGATTCCGGAGGAGGGGATCACTGCACGTTCTAACAGATAGAGGTGATTGATAACTTGGCTAGACTCTTTGCTACTCGTTGTGGGCGTTGCTTGTTGTAGTTGTTGTATGTTCTTCAGGTGTAACGACTTCATGCGTTCAGTTGCACACCATAGAGGTTCTAGTTAATGGGCATCAAGGCCATTGTGTCGGGATTGTGATGTCATCCTTATCTTCCAGGCGTTGTCATGTTGTATCAGACGGGTAGTCGTTTCTATAATTCTTCTTATGCATGTTCGCCCATTTGATCGTTGTTCATTGCATTGAGTCATTGTTGTTTGTTTCCTGATCGGCGTGCGTGTGTTCATCATCAAGTTGTGGGGTTCAATTGTTGTCATCATTACCTTCTTGCTGAAAAAAAAAAATTTCTTTTCACCTCACTTGCAGTCATAACGATTCGGGGTTGTTACATATGATATCAGAGTGAGTTCAACCCTGAGACTGTGGATCGCCACAATTTCCACTATAGTAAACCCGTGAGTATTAACCCATGTGTTAATTAAAAACCTTAATGTGTCCTTGTGGTGATTGCATTTAGAGGACACCTTAGAGGTTCACAACATGGTGCCGTGGAAGGAGGTGCGGTGCCTCCAGACGTTCCCGCATCCTCGGAGTTGAACCCCCAAGGGGAAGAACAAGTCCTTGGGTTGGATTCGCTTGTTGTAAGGGATGATGATGATCTGACAAGGCCCTTCTAGGTAATGTCAAAGGGCCTTGATTCACCATCGGTACTGAGATGAGGCCAAGGCACCTGTACCCCTGAGGGTCCACAACGTGAACTAATTAGTACCGTTAGCATCCACCGAGAACTCGAGAGGGTTGAGTTATCGAGTCCAAGAGTGTCATGGACAGTTGTGTCGTCGAGGCACGGTTTTAGAGAAAGGTTTTGTGCTTCACGCTTCGCGATTATGATCTCCAGCATGAAGGTCCACATGGTGGTATTTCAACTGAAGGGGAGAACTCTTCTATGGAAGAAGATGCTCCTGCCGCATTTGAACATGGACGTCGATGACATGTCATGGGAAGTTGTCGAGGAACGGTTCTAGAAGAGGTATCTTTCTGAGAAATTTGTTGAGCATCAGCTCAACGAGTTCGTTTTCGAGGAACGGTTCCAGAAGAGGTATATTTCTAAGAAATTTGTTGAGAATCAGCTCAATGAGTTCTAAGCCTTGCAACAAGGAAGTCACACAGTGTCCAAGTACGAGGCCCATTTTGGAGCTGCTTCGGTATTCTTCGCAACAAATTACCCAGAAACTTAAGTTCAAGAAGTTTGAGTTTGGCCTTATTGTTAGAATTCAGCTTCTACTTCGGGTACCAGGTGTGAGCACATAATCTTGTATGCAAGGTGTTTTCCTACAAAGTGTCCCCTTTGGAAAAAAAGTGGCAAAGAATGGGTCAAAAACCCACTTATCCTAAGTCAGGGGCGCATAAGCGCTCTAGATTATGCAGCATGCAGATCTGGGTGGTCAGAATATGCGCGCCTAGATATTTGGTCCAGATTCAATCCCCCCCCCCC
>CBVK0102167537.1:0-18712 GCA_900067695.1 Picea abies
TATAGTCTTTGTACTATTACTTTTTAGTTTCTTTTAAGTGTTATGGATGTGTCATTGATGTTATCTTTCATCAATATGGCAGATGTCAAGTGATTATGAGGTGTTCGTTGGGTATGCAGACGGTGCTAGTCGACACACGCGAAGGCTTGCCTCCGCAGCTTGGGTAATCTTTACACCTCAGGGCCAGTTGTTATCTTCCGGAGGTATATGCTTAGGTGACACCACAAATAATGTCGCCGAGTATAGTGCAGTTATTGAGTTGCTTCGTGACACCTTGTCATTGGGTATCTCTCATCTCCGGGTCTATCTCGACACTCAACTGATTGTGTCATAGCTAAACAGAGTATACCAGGTTCATGATCCAACTTTACACCGACGATTCCTTAGGGTACGTCTCTTAAATGAAACTTTGATTATATTACATATTTTCATGTTCTTAGGAGATTAAACCAAATTACAGATACTCTAGCTAATCAAATTTTAGATTGGCATCTTGCACACATATGAAAGAACGTTGACATAAGCACATAAATACATTTTTGCACATGTGATCCATAAGACACAAAAGATCAAAAAACCATATATAACATCATAAAACAACCAGAGTACATAGATGGACACAAGCGCCTAAAAAATGGGACTAATAATGAGTCACAGGGCTTATGCCCTAAAAAAAAATATACAAGTGCGTGCTCGTGGCACGTAAAAAGTCTAAATAGGTTCAGGGCCTATGGGCCCTGTTATAATAGTCCACAGCATGGGATAAACGCCTAAACAATCGGGCCCATGTCCGAGATGCCCCCACTACATGAGGCTGCATGGATGGCAACAGGTCCTCTATCGTTGCCATCGGGACGGTGCGAGTGAGTGAAGTAAAGTTCCGCTCAACTCATCTAAGGACTCTCTCAGCCTCCCCTTCTGGGAGGTTTTCTGCTATTGTTGCTCCTCCAGTGGCAGCAGCTACAGCTTCTGGCCGAGGACGACCCCTGTTTCGTGCGTAATCGGCAGGTCGCACGGTCCCACATCTGCATGCAACAAACGTTTACCCGTCAAATACTCTGGCATACAAAAAAGATGATATATATCAGAAAAATGACATAAAAATTACATATGCAAACAAAAAAAATGCAAAGGTGGAGACTTACCCATCTCCCCTTGCTCCTCACTAGGAGGCACGGGTATCTCAGGATCTCTAGAAAAGTCTATCCCTACATATGGGTAGTTCTCGATCACAGGGATCTACCATGAAAGCCACACAAAGAAGTCATCATCGAAGGACTCATTTATCCTTCCACCACCCTATCGCAGCAGTAATACTGCCCATCTACACACTGCAGGAAATGAGGCCTGATGTCCTTGTACTACTTCCCGAGGGCTAAAGCTCAGAACTCTCTCAAAGAAAAATGAACACAAGATCGTCCCGAACCTGAAATTCCTTTGTGTCCACTATCGAAAATCTATCAATTGCCTCTTCATGCACTCCAGTAATGTGGTACTCCAGTCAAAAATCTGTGCATTCAAGCACTGGATCGCATAGTTCATCTGTGCGTGAGAAGCCTGATGCAAGTCTACAGAACCGGTAATCTGCCCAATCAGTAATAATATCGCCTACAGTGATAGGTTAGTGATCTTAATGATAGGTACCTAGGAGCCTACACAATCAGTCCTAGCCTCACAGTGCTTGGCTATCATTTCCGATATCTTACTTGGTCCCGTAGGAAACGTCTTGAAGTTGAATGGTTCCCCTTTCCTTGAGAGGCCAGTCAAAAAATAGATATCCTCGGTGGTGGGCACCATTTATTGCCCCTCTAACATAAAGGCCTCTGCATTAGGGTGCCAGTAGTCAATCAAGGCATTCAGTAGCCTTGGTTGTGCGCTCATAAATGGACACAGAAAGAAATTTAGTAAACTGCATTGCATCAACACGACCACGACATTCGGATCTCCCACAACCAACTCACAAATTGCTTAACGCTCCCTTTCCCTCCACTTGACATACATCCTGCCAACACAACAAGGTTCAAGAGGGTCAGCACTTGCCTTTTAATTATTTTTTCTACAAAGGGGGGGGTCCACGCGAGCTGTAGAGGCGACAGTCATGTGTACACGCGAGCAACCTTTACTCTGCCCAAGTGTACATGCGGCCTGTCCAGAGATAGCCCGTGTGTACCTAGGGTCAACTTTTTTAAGGTCGACGCCCACCCAAAAAACGAACTTAAAGACAAAATTGAAGAATTGAATATCTAGATAAGGGAGTTTGTACTTACTTGGTCCAAGCGGAAGTTCGTTTCGTCCACTGTAGCTCCTGGAATCACCGTTTTTAGCAAAGGGGGTCTTTTAGCTCTAGAGTCAATTTCCAAATCAGCAATGGTGATAATGAGCTACCAGCTTCTATTTATAGACTTTTTGACCTCTTTTTGTCATTTTTTTGGCCTCCCTTATCAGTTTCTTTATACCAAAACCCATTTAGAGTGATTCAGGAGTTATATGGGAGGGATTTGATCGGGTATTGGGACACTTTTTTTTAGTTTTGAGAAAATTTTGACGGTCCATAAATTTTTTTCCAAGAATCAACTTGAGCATATAGGTTAGGTTATTACCCCAACTTTTGTGTCTCATTGTCGTTTTCCTCTGCTATAGGATCGATCCCATCAGGTTGTGACAAGGAACCATCATATTTTCTTTAGAAGTGTCGCAACTTGGCGGTAGAGCTTACCAGAACATGGATGCCCTAGGTCTGTCCTAGTTGCATTATGGTGTCTCTGCTATCTCTAGAACACTGTAGGATCAGGAGTCCTTATAGTCTTTCCTGAATATGAGTTTTAGCCTCATTTGCATGATTCTTCTTCGCTCTTTGTCTCACCCTTAGGACTCCCAAAAATAAACGGGTCTCTTTTTAAGCCCTTTTCAGATCTTCTAAAAATGAAAAGATTGTCGAGCGATCTTGCGGCCTTTCACGCTCGTTAAACTAAAATTTGAAGTCACGTCTGTCCGGCGGTAGTTTACCCCTTTTTTGGTCCGGACGGTCAACTATACGAACAAAGGTATACTTTATCGAATTTTCGTTCTTTAGAAGAGTAATCTCAGGTATAATTTTATCCCTTTTTCAGGCCTGAGGGACTAAACTTACGAAAAAGAAACCCCCACAGAGTCCATAGTTAAGCTCTTTTCAAACTCTCTAAAATTGAAAAGACCGTCGAGTGACCTTATTCTTTCACACTCGTTAAATTGGTCCAGAAGAATATTCCTAACGAAGTCCATAGTTAAACTTTTTTCAGACTCCTTAAAAGTTTAAAAATAGCCGAGTGATCTTGTCCTTGTCACACTCATTAAAATGGTTTTGAATCGACGTCTAATCGGTGCTAGTTTATCCCTTTTTCGAACCGACTAGACTATCTTCGAAAAAAGTACCCCAATGGAGTCTCCTTTTATGTTTTTTCAGACTCTCTAAATCTGAAAAACCACCGATCTTACCTTCTTTGGGCTCGTTAAACTTACATCGAAGGACGTTACCATTGTGTGTTTTATCAACCGCATTTGCATACCTTATCCAACAGCCTTGTGACAATTTGCTTTTGCGTCTTAACACCTTTGGCTGCTGGAGGATTTTTCCCGAGTATCATTTTCTAGAACATCAGTCTTGTCCTTGTGCCTTGAGCTTGCATGTTTGCAATACTTGTTCCTCCATTGTAATGTAATATTCCTTTATTCTTTTTCCAAAATTATCAAAAAGAACAAAAAAATCAAATATACCCCAAAAAAAGGATGGGAAAAGTATTTTCTTTATTGGCAGCATAATGAGTCGCCCTTGGATAAAGCACATCTGTCCATTTGATCATCAAACTATAGGATGTAGTACGACCTTAGGAATCTTTTCTCGCTATATAGAGTTGTGTCCTCCACCGTTTGGTTATTCTTCCAAACATATGGAGAGTTTGTGTTGCCTCCTTCTTCGTAGACTTATGATTAACATACATGCTGCCTAAGTCTCATTATTTGTTGTGCTACTATCCAAGGGGAGTTTTTCACCAAGCCTGAGTCGACCCCTCTGCATTATGTCTCTTGTTCTCATGCCCGGCCATCCTTAACACCTAATCAAGTCCTTGTAAGAAATCATTGAAGCCTTCAGTCTGATCATCAAGATCATCACGGTAATGACCAACAAGCCATTGAAGACCTCTGGGTAGTGCAGTTGTACACTCATATTACACTCCTACCTGAGTTTTGAAGATTTTGAAGTTGTTGCTCGAGCTCTGAAGATCTCATCTCTAGCCATCAGGCCGAATCAGCTTTGGGAAGATGGATACTCTATATGTATGTTTTTCTGATTTTGAGATGTAGCTCCACTGCGTATTGTTTGCGGCTATTCTTTATAGTTATTTGACATGGATCTACAGTGTATTTGATTGGTAGCCATGGTTCTATTTTATCCCGAGCATGAGTATGCTTGCCTCGGTGAGACATTTGTTATTTTGTATACGACACCTCTTGGTTCCTGATCCTTGGGCTCAATCGTTCGGCACATCAGTAAAGATTGGTAATGTATTTCGGCCATCAGATGTTCTTCTGACCTCACACATTAGGGGGCATCTGTTATAACCCTAAATTGCACCACACATGCTTACCTGGCATGAAGCCAACTCATATCCATTCTTTGCCAAAACTCTACTGAACAACTCTTTGAAAATCCTCTTGTGTAAAGGCCCACGTGCCCTAACCTATTACTGCATGTGTGTACGTGCTGTCTAACTCACAACAGCCCACATGTACCTACAAAAGCACAAAAAAAGGAAAGTTGCCGACAGAACAAAAGCTATGGGTGAGTTAACTAAAACTCTCGGCCAAGCATGGCCGAGGTTTTGTCCAAAAACCTAACTCCTTCTAGTCTATAAAAGAAGGGGTAGGGGTACCATTTGGAGGAGGAAAAAATATATCATTGTCCCAACCCTTTAGCCTTTCCTAATTCCAAAGGAGATTTAAAGCAAATCAGTTGAAGGACAGAAGAAGAGGAGCCCATGATCAGGTTCAAGGAGTGGTGGCCGGTCTCAACTTTTGTAAGTTGACTCATTTTAAGTAATAAAAAGAATGTTTTTCTCGTCCCAATTCATGAACTTTCTATGGTTTGATTAGTTTATGTTTGATTTATAACCCGTTAGTATAGAAGTAGCATGCATGCATAGTTGTTGTTTGTTTTGAGTGCAGGTCATATTTGGAAGGAGCATTGTGAACAAGTAATCAAGCACAACGGAGGATCGACATCAAACGCCGGTAATAAGGTAGGTGGATCTTTCCATGCATTTACTGAGAAAATGGAGATTTAAATCTAGGGATGTAGGTAGAAAGTAATTTATATTCGGTCAAATCTGCATGAAAAGTCTGAACTCTATTTGCTAGTCCATAGGGTGTTTTTCCCAACAACATCCTCTCCTATATATTGATAGGATTCTCATGGAAAAGGTTAAGCAAGATTAATTAGAGAATTGGTGAAGGAATTGTGGGAAGAACCCAGCTTGAACAGGAGCTTGGAGACTCTAGCAAGTCTATCAAGAGGAATTGGATCTTCTTCATGCACGGATCAAGCAAGTGTGTGTGTTGGAACCAAGAGTCACCGAAAGGAAGCTTGCGACATCAAGGCGATCAGGTTGTATTTTCTACTTTCAATTAATATGATACAGCGACATGTCCTTTTCCCATAAAGTCATTCTTACTTTATTGTGTAATTCTTTGATCATACACATAAGTTGACGATTGAATATGTTTTGCTATCTTCACTTTGGTTGGTTTGTGTTGTCTTGGTCTTGAACTCATGAGAGCACCGGAGCAAAGCGGGAGCAACAGAGACCCTAGGAAGCGATACAAAGGTACGTCACTTGTTCCTCCTTACTAGCTAATTCAATGGTCATAACTTAGGGAAAGAGGCATGTCCTATCCTATTTTGTTCTAGATCCAGGTGGATCTAGGGAGATCTGTTAGTGTCCGCACCTACCAATTAGTCCAATAACAAAATTGGTGACTCCACTGGGGATGCAACCCATTTTTTTTGTGGTTTTTGATGTTTTTCCTTGGCCATTTTCTCTTGCCTTACCTTTCTCTATTTCTATCAATCTCTGAGTCTTCAGGACACCCTGATAGACGCTCTGGGTCCAGAAGTCCCTTCATTTTTTTGTTTTTTTTCAAAAATTTGCTTAGTTTCAGGCATTCTTGCACTGAACCCCACAGTGGCCTGCAAGAACACCTTGAGTTTGCACTTTGCTTTTAAGTCCAGTGTGAGGTTCCCGCACTCTGCTCAAAGCTAGCCTGCGAGAATGACCCATTCTCGCACTGTGCAACACTGATAGCCTACGAACCCTCTTTTAAAATTTTTGGATTTAAGATTTTTGCATGTTCAGCTGCCTAGATCAATATAGGTGTCTGAAAAGAACTTCTTGGACCATTGGTTGATGTTTTCTTGTCTTT
The DNA here is from genome assembly GCA_900067695.1 of Picea abies. NCBI lineage: Eukaryota > Viridiplantae > Streptophyta > Pinopsida > Pinales > Pinaceae > Picea > Picea abies. The sequence goes on from CBVK0102167537.1 coordinate 6,457, forward strand.
GGATTTTCTGCACGATCGGTCTTCAAAAATAAAAGGCTCTTCCTGTCCATCTTTTTCTCAACTCTCATCTCTTGACTTTTCTTGGCAAAGATATACTCTTTGATCCTGGAATCTGAGTGCTTGTTTGGTTAAGAGCCGGTGATCAGTTTGAAAGTTGGGATTCTTTGTCTTTCTCATTTTCTCATTATTTGGAAGATTATTGTTCTCATGCAATTGAAAAGACTAGTTTTGTCTGCTTGTTATTTTTGTTTCCATTGAAAGATTGATTTGGGTTTCTGTTTATTGCTTGTTCATTAGTTATTGGTTTTCCTCACTTTCACCATCATGGTGTAGATCTTTTTTGAAAAGTAAAAAACTTTTTTTCTTTCAAAAACATTTTTATTTTTGAAAATATTGAAAATCAATTGTTGAAATTATTGAAAAAGAACCAATAGAGAATTGTCATTATTGTGTGATTCGTTGAGATTGCATTTTAAAGAAAATTGTGTATCATAGTTCAAGATTGTTCTGGAACACTTCTTTTTCCCTCCCGTACATAGGATTCATCGAACGAAAATTGATATATTTCATTCCTATCTATGCATTGTTGGGTCAGAGTCTCACACAACATCAGTTTCATCTCCGTTTCCTTTGAGTAACAACAACTCTTAATAACATTGCACAATTTTAAAATTTAACTAGTAACTCTTTTCTAGGGCTCTATTACACCAACATTTAGCTAGGCTAGCGCTTTGGAATAGGTAGAGAGATACACTCTCCAAAGCACAAAACACACAATAGCATCTTGTGTTAAGGAGTGTCAAATTCCATTTACAACATTTTGTCCTGGGAAGCCCTTCTCACACAAGGATCAAACCTGAGGTCACATTGATATTGACAAAGTTACTCACCCTGCTTTGTCGATATCGGTGTAGAGATTGCATGTATTATGGGGGTCACTTGGAGGTATACCCACAATGATGAGTGGAAGCCTCTCGAGTTGATTTCGGGCTAGATACCCTGCCCTTGTGTGTGGATCAGACTGTCGACTATCCCCCCATGCTTTATTGTTGTCGGTGGTAACCTTAGTGGCCTATATTTTTAGGGTCTTACACAAGGTCACTGTGAAGGGGCAAGTCTTCATGGTACCTGCAATCGATGTTGGCCAAACTCACTCGGGCTTCTTGGAGGGTATACCCACGATTATGTGTGGGAGCTTGCACCAGGGTGTAAGTCCGTTAAGAAAGTCATCAACGTAAATTTTCCACCCTAGCCCAACCCCTTCTCATCTTGTTGTTGCGACGTTGGATTTCATTACCAACTAGTGAATTCGAAATTAGAAGGTCTTGTTTGCTTGGTATTGTTTCCTAGATTTTATTTACTAGTGCATGTTGTTTGTTTACCCAAGTTGACCTTAGGATTTTTTTCGCCAGTTTTTTAATTCGTTCACAATAGATCCTCCACGTCGTTCACGTAGAATGCAGGGTTTATCTCCAGAGCATCTGGAAGGTTCTCAACCCCTTCCTACAAGCTCACCTGAGGGCTCTCCTCAACAGAGTGAAGTCCAAGATGTCACCACTCCACAAGTGGAAAGAACCGACTCTCTAGAACATTTTCGAATTACCAATACTCGAGAGGACTTTCGACTTCACCCCGATTCTGAGAAATGTATTATGCGAGTGAATTCTTCTAGAGACTTAGTTGTTGTGTCTTCTGGATCACCTACTGGACCCTTCCCAGGAATTGAGGGCTAAGATCCGTTTTGGTCTACTGACATTTTTAGACGGGATTTTTTTGGTGCAGGATCCAACGTTGAAATCACTATCTCACCTGTGTTCCTCGAAACCTCTGACCTAAACGCAGTACCTTTTACTATTGCTTATTATTTTCCTGGTACAGACACTCCATGATCTGACCACATCTTGACCGTCCCTATAGAAATTGTCCATTACACAGATACTATGAGTATTCACACTGGGATTACGGCGGCTAGTCAAGCCCCTATCGGCACGTCTCTCTTGCCCAGTGTCACCTCGACACTTCCACATGGATATTGTGTGTTGAATGCTTTTATTTCCACTCCTACGCAAACCCCATCCGGAACTCCTGGTGGTCCCTCTTCTTCTGGGCACTCTCCTCCTAGTTTCATTCGACACTTCCTCAACCCCCTTTTGGAGGACCTTTCTCATCCTCCACCGATAGCACTAATCCTAGTGGCACTATTCCGTCGTTCACACCAAATTACCATATTCTTGTTGGTGGACAATTTCACCAAGGAGGTTTGACTCAACCCCCCCTTGTAGGGAAAATTCCTATTGGAACACAAATCCCAATTGGAACACAATCCCCAATTGGAACACTACCCCCAATTGGAACACAACCCCCGATTGGAGGACAACCCCCATCGACCCCACCCTATGTACAAAACATACCTCCATCCTTGGCCTAGTATTGGAATCATCTGAAACAACATAATCCTCAATCGACTGGGGGGAAAAAGCTTCCAGCTGCATCCGTTATAGCCCCTAGTATAGGCCAACCATATCCAGGTACGTCCAATCCTATTTGGGGCTCGAATGCTCAAACTCACATCTCTATTCAAGGATACAATCCCATGAGTTACTTTCCTCCACAACAACCACCGACTCTTCCTGGGTCTTCACATTATATGCAGACTGCTTATGGTCCCACTAGTTTTTCGACAGGGCTCCCTCCCCAAATCCACCAGTACCCGCATGTGAATAGACAATTACCCTTCTTGGCCACTTTGGATCTCCCAGATCTGTCAAGGATATTAAATGATCCAATTCATCACTCTCCCCAATGGCCCGCTATACCAGCCAAGCTACCATCATACATCCCTAAATTTGATGGCAAAGCGGGAGAGGACCCGAACAATCACATCATGAATTTTCACCTCTAGTGCTCATCCAACTCTTTGATGGATGACTCTATTCATTTACGTCTTTTTCAAAGGACCCTCATGGGTTCTGTTGCGAAGTGGTATATAGAATTACCATGAGGTTTCTTCATCGACTTCAACACCCTAGATATGGCCTTCCTCACCCACTACCAGTTACCGATCCATTACGAAATGAGGACCAAGATTTTGAGTTCTTTCAAACAAACCAAAGCCACTCATATATTCAATCACATTCATGAATGGCGAAGGAGACAATGTCTCATCAAAATCGAACTTCCCGATCAATTGCTAGCAGAATGGTTCACAAAATCATTTGTGAATGACATCGCACGTGACATCGTCATGGGTGGAGTTGTCACAGAAGAACAGGCCATAAGTCGTGCTCAATATCTTGACCTCGTTACTCACAAACGGGTACTCTTTATGACTTACTCCCTGACACACCTCGTCCTTCCACTTCCACCACTTCAACTACTCCAGCTACCTCTCATGCAGTCGATGGTGTGATTGTCACTTTCCATGCCCAACCACATTCTGCCTCAAGCACCAACCCCAAACCTTCTTTTTCTAATGTTCAAAATTCTTTGTCTCCTACCCCTCCCACTGGCAAGACTTCTGAGGTAAATGCAGTTCAATCTACCCCAACTGGTAAAAACAAATCTAGAAAAGTAAAGGGTAAGAATAAGGAGTACAAAAATACTTTACAAGCAGAGAAAACCAAAAATATGCATGTTGACGATAGGGATAAGCGCAAACCTCGATACCCTTGTCTTATCTGTGGTGATGATCACTACACGAAGGATTGTCCATGATGGGCCGAGGTCACTAAGTTCCTTCAAGGAGCCCCAAAACCACCTGCTCCAGCCGTTTTGTCCCAATCCTTCCCCTCTCAACAACAGGCCCAATTGGTCATTCATGACCAACCTGCCCCTTCTACTACATCCTATGTATTGATGTGCATTGGTGATTCAAAGAAGAATGACATTGCACTCACCACTCAAGCCAAAGATTATTCTCCCTCTAAAGAGAAGGTTGATGATCCACCTCCTTCACTGGTACAACCCTCTCCCATGACTCCACCTACCAATGATCCTCTTCATCTCGAACGACCGAGCCTTGACATAGTTCTTCGACCCCCTCCAAAGGGCGTCGTTCGAAAATTGGCTTTCAATCCTCATGCTCGTGCCACCTAGAACTATAGCATTGTTGAAGATCTGGCCCAAGCACCTTCTGCGATGTCAGCCCTCGAAGTCCTTCAAAGTTATCCCACACAACGAAAGGCACTGTTGAAAGCTATCAGTGGAATTGACCCGATAGACACGAATTTAATAATTTTTGACTTGGAAGATCACATCCCAAGGTTACCCCCTCAACTCGCGTTCCAAATCCAAGTGATTGTCTCTGACAAAAACATTTTTCGAACCGTTATCGACGAGGGTGCCTCGACGTGTGTCATGTCTCTTACCTGCTAGAAAGCCATTGGCTCTCCCTCTTTCACTGAATCCTAGAACACTCTCAAATCCTTCAATGGCTCCATTTTTAAGCCCTATGGTGTCCTTCCTTCATTGCCAATCACGCTAGAAGGAAAAATGGTCCAAGTCGAAGTGGAAGTCTTTGACGCTCCTCTCAATTACAATCTTCTGCTTGGCCATAGCTAGATCGATTCCATGCACGCAGTTGTATCGACTCTTTTTCTTGTAGTACATTTCCCACATCAAGGAAAGGTAGTCACCATCGACCAATTAGCCTTCTTTAACTTGGATACCCGTACTAGCAATGTACTGTTCATCGCTAAAACTCCACCGGGTTACGAGAACGTCGGTGTAGGCCTTGTCAAAGACTCTTCGTTAATGGGTACTTTCCCCATTCCACCACCAGATGTTCCACGCTCATTCATTGCTTCAATCAACATGATCTCCACCTCGATTCACAAAACTCCTGTGTCTCATGACCCATGGATGGTACCTGACCCTGGCGATCATCTTCATTACAACGAGGAAATGTTGTTAAGTCCAGTCAAATACGCCTATCAGGCCATTCAATCGGCAACCCCTTCTACCTCCTCTCTTGGTGAATTATCTCCAAATCCTTTCCGTGTCATTTTTCCCATAGACGAGATGATCATGTCTGTCATGGAAGACACCCCTTGGGACGATGGACATCATCGTTCCATCCTCTTTCTGAAGCAACATACCATCGAGAACTATCAATGGATATCGACCCCGTTGACCGTTGTCGTCATTTCAATCGTTCCCGAGTCCACACATGATGTGTTTTTAGAAGGGAACTTAAGAAATATCTCACCCACTATTCCCCTCGACATATCCATCAAACCTGGAATTTTCGAAAACGTGCATATCGGAGCTTCATGTTCCCTTAATGAAATCGTCACCTACACGGCACTTTTCAAAGAGTTTCATGACGTCTTCACCTGGAGCTACAAAGAAATGTCAGGTATTGACCCCGACATTGTGATACATGAGATTAAGACATGCCTTGACACTAAACTCGTCCGGCAATGCCTTCATCCAGTTCACCCACGTAAAGCGGCTGCTATCAAGCTTGAAGTCGAGAAACTTCTAAAAGCCGACTTTATTTACTCAGTGGCCCTTACTGACTGGGTTTCCAATCTTGTCCTGATCGATAAGAAACAAGGCACAATCTGCGTATGCGTTGATTATAGGGACATCAACAAAGCTTGTCCTAAGGACAACTTTCCTACCCCCTTCGTCGATCAGATTGTCGACGATTGCACCAGAAGCAAAATCTTCTCTCTGATGGATGTTTTCTCCGGATATAATCAAATCAATATTGTTCCCGAGGATCAACATAAGACTGCTTTTATTTATCCTTGGGGCACTTTTGCCTATTGGAAACTCCCTTTCGGTCTCAAGAACGTTGGCGCAACTTTTCAACGCACTATGTCTTATGCCTTCCATGATATCAAGCACATCGTGCAACCATATTTGGATGACTTACCCACTCATTCCATGTGTTGAGTCGAACATCCAATCCACCTCCGAGCCATTTTCATCTGATGTAGATTCTGCCATATACGCTTGAACCCTCACAAGTGTGTTTTCTGCATGGAATCCGGTCGACTTCTAGGCTTTATTGTTTTGCATCAAGGAATTAGGGTAGATCCTTTAAAGGTCGAGGCGATCCTTAATCTCCCTCCTCCTTCTATGCTTCACCAGTTATAAAGTTTGCAAGGGAAATAAAACTTTCTTCATCGTTTCATCCCGAACTACGCTAAGATAACTCATGGATTTACATGACTACTCAAAAAGGGATCCAATTTCGTATGGGATACCATCGCAAACAAAGCCTTTGAAGCTTTGAAACTGTCCCTAACATGTGCTTCGCTTCTCTTTCCCCTTGATTACAGTCACGATTATTTCCTCTAGCTTGCAGCCTCGGATTACACCATTGGTATGGTTCTCATCCAAGAGGATGATTCTCACAACGAACATGTTATCTACTACTTGAGTCGAAGTCTAACGCCTACCGAAACCAAGTATTTACATGTTGAAAAACTGGCCTTGGCAGTCGTCCAAGTAGTTCAACGCTTCCGGCACTATATCCTCTCTCACAAGACTACAGTGATTTCTAACTGAAATCCTATGCAACACATTCTCACACGTCAATTACTAGGGGAAAAATACTCCAAATGGATCGTGATACTCCAGGAGTTTGACTTGGAATTAGAACGAGCCCAGTCCAAGAAATCCTTAGTGTTTGTCGAGTTGATATGCGACTTTTCCTATTCTGAAACGGAAAATGTAGCAGTCGATTCATTACCTGATGAATCCCTTTTCCTCATTAGTTCTGATGATCTTTGGTATGGTGATATCATCATATATCTCCAAACCCAGACTTTCCAGACTAATTTGTCTAGTACTGACCGACGTCGAATATGCTACCAAGCCCGTCAATATATTATCCTCGGGGATACTCTTTATCGTCGTGGGATTGACTCAGTTTTTCGACGCTGCCTCACGTTCGACAAAGCCGAGAAATCCTTAAATGACTGTCATTTTGGAGCCTGTGGTGGTCATATGTCTGGATATGCTACTGCCCAAAAGATCTTATGAGCAAGGTATTTTTGGCCTTCTTTATTTAACGACTACATAATCGCCATCCAAAAATGCCACGCTTGCAAGACCTATAATCATAAGATACGGTCACATCCCGCTCCTCTTCACCCTGTGGTCTTTGTTGGTCCCTTTACGAAATGGGGCATCGATTTCATGACATGTCACCCCCACTTGGCTGGGGGGCATGGATACATTATTGTAGCTATAGATTATTTTACAAAATGGGCCGAGGCGATGCTGACATTTGACAATATTGGAAAGACCGCAGCATTATTCATTTTTAATCACATCATAGCTCGTTTTGGTGTTCCTCAAGCTATCGTCACTGGTCACGGTAGCCACTTTAGAAACTTCATGATGTCTAAACTCACTAAAAAGTTGGGTCTTCTCCATGAAAACTCAACGCCCTATTACCCACAAGCCAACGGCCAAGTCGAAGCAATTAACAAAGTTCTCATAACCATGCTCCGACGAATGATAGGGATTCACAAAACAAGTTGGCACACAATGTTTTTCTCGGCATTGTGGGCTTACCGGACATCCATCAAGTCTGCTACTGGGTTTACACCTTTTCAGTTAGTCTATGGTTTGGAATCCATTCTCCCGATCGAATGCGAGATACCCTCTTTAAAACTAGTTGTTGAACTCCTACCAAACACTTTTTCTAAGGAAGAACGTCTATTGTATCTTATGTGATTAGATGAAACTCGACGCGATGCTACCCTAGTCATAGAAGCTCAGAAAAAACGTGTCAAGGCCCAATACGACAAACATATCAAGCCTCGCGTTTTCTCTGAAGGAAATCTGGTTCTCCTCTACTAACAAGATCAAGATATGCTAGGAGATGGAAAATTCGAAGCCATGTGGCGAGGTCCTTATATCGTCAGACGAGTTTTGGAAAAAGGGGCTTACAAGTTAGTAGATTACGATGGTATCCCTTTGAGTGAACCCAGAAATGGGTTGTACTTGAAGAAGTACTATGCATAAGATCACCTGTGCAAGAGTACCTGTATTTTTATTGTATCATACTTCTTTTGTGTTACTGTAGTTTGCTTTTGTCGTTATCTGGTCTCTGTCCTTATGTGACATTGTGTTTGATTTCCAGATGTCGGAGTCTTTGCTACCCTACATTGGCTTTGCTGATGGCGCTAGCCATAGTACTTAGAACCTTGCTTCCACTGCATGGGCAATTTATTCCCCTACAAACGAACTTGTCTCTTTACGAGGTGTGTGCCTCGGTCGTGCGACCAAAAATATTGCAGAGTATAGTGTCGTTATCGAATTGTTGATTGATGTTATCTTGCTCGGTATCCATCATTTGGTTGTGCGACTCGATTCGCAACTCGTAGTACTACAACTAAGAAATGTCTATACTATTCAAAGTCCTACTTTGTTACGGGTGTATTTGCGAATTCGCCTCTTGGAACATTATTTTGATTATATTGAATATCAACATATTCCTAGACATCTAAATACATTAACTGATACATTAGCTAAATATGTATTAGACAGACATTTGGGTCATTTATAAATCAATCACATCAATTTTCACACAACACAAGATAAACTGGTAGAAGCCGTATGTATATATAATGATCAAAAAAGTTTTTTACAAAATGTTCTGTCTGAGGACCAAAATTTCAAAATCTAAAGCTCATAGCTTCTACAAAGTGACGTCATGGATAACATTCATGGTAACACACGACTGCCTGAGTAACCCTACGAAGCAGTCGACTAATGGACTCTGACACTCCTACTGTACGACGTTGATAACTTCGTGGAACCTCTCCAAGGGGCATGTCTAGAATGTCTACTGTCAAACCCTCCAGGTTTTGTTCCAACACTTCATAATCTTTGGCATCCCATCATGGCACTGGAGCCACCTCTCCTCGTCATTGAATAGGAGAAGTACCAGGTGGTCGGTAAGGCCCCACGTCTGTGTCATGAAAAAGGAATTTTGTAATTAGACCTTGGACAAACATAAAAACATTTACATATGATAAAATTCACAAAAACATTTAAAAAGAAAGAAAATGTGTACTTTAGATCCCCCCATTGAGTGCCCTCAGGCAGGGCCAAGTCCAGATCTCCTCAAAATTCCAACCCGTCATAGGCATAATCATCGACCATCAGCATCTGTGGTCGCAACCAGTCGAAGAAGGCATCATTGTATTTGATAATTGGTCCAGCTACGTGTCAGGCCATGAGCTAACACCACCTCAACATTCTTGGATCTGTTGGAGCCGGTAAACCCCACTCAACTTGTAGCCTCAGCAAGGGAACCCTCTTAAGAAAGAAGGACACCAACAAAGACCCGTACTCGAATTGTTTCAGGTTGCCTCGCCTGCATTTAATTACTGCCTCTTCATGCTATGAAGGACTGTGTCTGCCCAATTAAAAACCCGAGGCTCAATACACTCTATGGCATACTGAAAGTAGCTCTAGAGAGCCATACGAGTAATGGTGAACAAAATAGTGCGAAGGGTCAAATCCCGCACCCCCCAAATGGCTACCTTTCCTTTGCTCCTTTCCACCTCTGGAACACAGTGCAAATGGCAGTATTCACTCATGGGCAACCCACCACCTCTGCTACTAGTCAGGCTCACGTGGTACCCATGTCGTGACAGTCCTATCAAGAAGTAAATTTCCTCAATATCCAAGGACAATGTGTGGACCCCTACGTGGAATACTTGTTCGTCCGGGTCCCACATATATACAAGGTACTCCAATAACCTGACTTTTGCCCTCATACCCGGGATGCGAAAGAATTTTAGGAGACCATAGTCTCGCAAAGTGGCAACGGTGCCTGGATTATTCCTAGAAATAGCATCATCTTCTTCATGCTCTCTTTCACGCCATTCCAGAACCATGGTGATAGCCAAATACCCACACAAGAAACATAAGAAGAAGGTCAACAACTCTATTCAACACTTGGTATCTTTTCCATTGAGAAAATTTCAAAACATTTTTCCACTTTGTGGTTCTTGCAGGTGCCCTTTAGGCACAGTGCGAGGTTCTCGCAGGTGCCTTTGGGGTCACCTGCGAGAATGAGGCATTCTCGCAGGTCCTGTGTGGCTGGCCTGCGAGAATGGCTAAGTGCAACTTTAACCCCTAAAACAAACTAAAAAACATGATTTTTGCCAATGAAAATGAAAAATTGAACCATGAAAATATAGAGGACAAGGAGCTTACCTCACTACTGGAGACGGTTCGTCGAATGGATGCTCGTACCTCTCGCAATCAAACGCCGAAATTCAAGGGCAAAAGAGGGGTTTTGGACTAAAATATTGGCAAAGTTACAATGACTATGGTAAAAAGAACTTTTACCCACTTATATTTACTTTTACCATTTGTTATTGGTTTTTATAATTGTTTTATTTATTAAACCTAATGCCTAATACCCTTATGAGTGCAACTTTTGCAGACATAATGACTTCAACGTTCATGCACAAGGATACATATATTTTTTCTCTTCTTCATCGTATGTTTTGATTATTTTTCATGGTTTTTGTACAAAACCTCGAGCTTGGTCTTTGTCCGTTCTCATGCTCAAAAATACATGTGAACGTGATCGAGTATACTTTTATCACTTTTTCGAGCTCAACAAGGTTATACAAAAAAGGAACCCCCCTGGAGTCCTCTTTAAGGTCTTTTCAGATTATCTAAACATGAAAAGATCGCCAAGCGACCTTGCTATTTTCACGCTCGTTAAAGTATTTGAAGAAAGCATTTGTTGGGCGATAATTTATCTCTTTTTCGGTCCCATCAGACTATTTTACAAAAAAGGAACTGAGAGAGTTCTCTTTTAAGTGTTTTTCTAGACTCTATAATCATGAAAAACCTTCGAGTTTTCTATCTTTGGACTCGTTAAACAAACATCGACAGACCCGTAATGGGACCGAACCACTCCTTCCTAGGGTTCATTAAACATACTCCGAAGGACTCATCCGAAGGATGAGCTTACATCAACAAGCATATGTTATCCTCCTCAAGCTTGCGTAAAAATAAAGAGGTACTCGCCAGAAATGGTGGGAGAAAATTTTGGGAAAGGGATGTGTTTTCGTATTTATATTAATTGGCAGTAAGTGTCGCTCTTGAACTTAACACCCCCCTATTCATTATTTGAAGCCGTTTTGGGATATCCATTTGTCTCTCATTCGATTTGCTACAAGGTCATAGCCTGCGTCGTCTCTGAGTCAATGTTTCCAAATCATTGGTCGTGTCATTCATATGTTCAAGAGAAGTCCATTCGAAACCTCTATTTGAGTCGGCCATCTGCAGTTGTCCATTCTCTCTGTGTCGACCTTCCCTGTGTCTAGTCCAACTTACATCATACTCTGTTTCACCTTCAAAATCTATTACTCATTTCATGTCATTGATGGGGGATACATCAAGGCCCTCCTGTGACGAGTTTTGTTCCGTCAACTCCAGCTCATTATCCGGAAACAAGACTTAGAAATTCTTTGGTACCTTGGAACTTGCATGCCTCAATGGCAGGTTTCCTCGCTTTCGATAGTGGGTTTACATCATTGACTCCTGATCAAAAGATTTCGTCGGATGTTCGAACTCAACTTATTCATTCACATTCGGTGGATTGTACTAGTGTACCTTGGGAGTCATTGAAATTAATGGTGATTTCCCTCGCACTTGTTAACAGTTTCATCAATGACTAGTAATCAAGTGGTTTCTACCGTGTTCAACTTCAACACATGTAATCACATGGTTAGATTTTTACTTTGGGGCGATGAGATTGAATACCCTGGATCTCATCTCTTGGGTCCAGGTTGCGATGGAATATGTATAATTTGCTGACGCATAGATCCACTTTGTATGTCCTGTGGCTATGTCATCTCAATTTGAATTTTCTTGCATAGATCCACAGTGTATTCCTGGTGGCTATGCGATATTTTGATGGCATGGATCCACAGTGTATGATTGGTGGCCATGACCTATGCTTATAATGTCATCCACCCGTGATCTGAGTATGGGAATGCCTACCTCAGAACTAGTATGATATTCTGTAGATGCTTGGTTGTTCACAGGTTTCCGATTAGGTGCGCTCCTGGTTTCCGACACACACACACACACAATTTACAAATTATTTCGGCTGTCACTAATTCTAGCCTCATACTTTGGGGGGCATTCTATTACCCATGATTTTGGTCATCTTGATGGTGTATTGATGATGGTGTACTGAGGCTCCCAACAAGAACTTTCTCCTGAGAAAAGTGACATTCATCTCTTCCCAGAAAACATA